>CAJHQP010001018.1:0-136461 GCA_905132765.1 Moricandia arvensis
TATCTCACTTGTATAATTTCTTTCGGTATAAGATCAGAGCTTCCTGCTGATAATGTATTGTGTATTAGTGACTTGAAGTGTATTAATATATTTTTTGTACGACAAAAGAACAACCACAAGTGAAGGGAGAGTTAATTAATTTTCTCTTGTTCTTACTACAATTTGGTACAAAGAGCTCTTATTTATAGTGTCATAGAGTTGGTCATTAAACCAACTTACGACAAGAAGACAAAACAAGTAGATAATCACCATTTAAGATATTATCTCAAATACTATTATTTAACGGTTTATTTGATATCTAAAGGAAAAATGTGTTAAAAATTGACGTTGGTGGGATTCCACAGCCACGACGTCCATCGGATTCTTTCATGTATGAATCCGACAAACACACCGTTTTTGATTCAAACAATTTTATGGAGTTTTAGGAGATATCATCAATGAAATCAAGTGAGAAATATAACATACAAAAATTATTTATCCAAGATTCATTACAATGAATGATTACAAGTAAAGTGAATCTAAGAATCAATGAAATGTCTCTAAAGACGTGTTCTTGATCTAATAGGAGAAAAGGGGATCCTTTGCTAAGGAGAAGTGCCCCCTATTTATAGAACCAAGCCAAGGGCTTCCTAGCGGATTTATTTTTAATGGGGCGACCTCATTGTCTAATGGTCCTTGTTGGAGGATCAAGATCCATCCCCAACAGTAAGTCCCCCCCCCAAAGTTCGCAGAGAGATATTAAACGATCTCTACGAATTCTATGAATAGGGTTTATGAGACAATGAACTCGGCACATTCATGTTTATGACTTAGGCGAGTTTACTTTGAACTTGTGCTTAGTAGAAGGCAAGTTTACTTCAAAATCGTTCTTAGTAAAAGACAAGTTTATTGGACTCATACCAAGACAAAGGCGAGTTTACTAGACTCATGCCTAGTAAAAGGAGAGTCATTGTAAACTCATGTCTAGCGAACGACGAGGTTTTGTAAACTCATGTCTAAAAATAAGCAAGTTGATGCAAACTCGTGCCTAATAAAAAGCAAGTTCAATCTAATTTCCTTGTAGTGACGTGGTGGCGCTTCAGCTTTGGTTCTTCGCGGTGGTGCTCCGGTGGCGAGGTGACGGCTCGGGCGTGAGGAGAGAGAGAGAGAGAGGGACACAACGAGGAGAGAGAGAGAGGAAGAGAGAAGAAGAAAAAAGGAACCTCAACGGTTAGGGTTTTCTATTCTCTGTGGAACTATGCATCGCTTCGCTCTTGATTTCTTGTGGGGAAGAAAAGAGGTGGATGCTCTGTATTTATAAGAAAAAGAGGGGAAACCCTAGATTTAACCCTAATGGACCCTAGACCTAGTGGGCTTCCCTTTAAAACAACAATTTTGGGCTAGTGGGCCAGAGATCTTACAATTCTTCCCCCCTTAAAGAGAATTCGACCCGAATTCTGGGTACGCTCATGATCAACCGCAATACCCTGCCACACTGACACCACGAAGATACCACAATCTTCGGAAATGAACTGAAGACCACATGAACTTTCTCAAAGATCTTAAAGCTAAATGAATCAATATAATAATGAACAATCATTTCCTAGGTTCACTCTGGCTGGTGACGACATCCTGCAACCAAGATCCAACCATAACTAAAAATAGAAGCATAATACAGTACATGGTTGGTGGTTTGAAAACATTTCACAAACTTTTTACGATCATAATTTTTTTGCAACTTTACATTTCATGGAAACCGAGTTAAAACCTTGCAAACGGAAACTGATGTCTCACTAAGTAGTGAGAGGTCTTAACCTGGGCTCTGATACCAATTATCAGACCCAACTCCCCCGAGAATGACGGGGGTTCAGAGCGTGGTCTTAGGGACACGCGACTACGCCAAAAAACAAGCCAACGCGTCCCACCAATGGAGCGAGTTTTTCCAGATGCGTTCCTTCAAGTTTTAAATCCACCAGCCCAACCGACATATCTCGCACTTCTATTCATCGTCCTGAAAGAGGGAGGGGAAATGGAAAGGAAGAGGAGGGCATGAGTAAATGGATTACTCACTGAGATGGCTTCTAGACCAGTCTCTCCGCATGGCCACCCATATAGCTCAAGGCAGAACAAGGACTGACTAGTCACCTAAACATTCATACGACTCTATACTTTAACAGTTCTACAACTTCCTAGTAGTTCACATCACTGTACATATAAAATTATCACTTAACTTTTCTACAACTTCATAACATTTCAATCTCAACACTTTCGTAACACGCCAAACCGGCATTCGCCAAACCGGCATTCGCCAAACCGGCATTCGCCAGACAGGCATTCGCCAGACAAGCATTCGCCAAACCGGCACTCGCCAAACCGGCACTCGCAAACTAGCATTTGCCAAAACATAATTGATCGACGGCACTTGCCCAAACATAATTGATCGACGGCACTTGCCCAAATATAATTGATCGACGGGTTACAACACCCAATAGTCTCATTGTCTTTCAAAGTTATCACACAACCGGTTATCCTTTAACAACCTATTACATCTAGGTTCTTTCATCATAATCAACATACTCTCAACACATCACATTCATTCTTATCACACAACAATGCAATCAACCACATCAACACAATCAGTCCATTAAGTTCCTTTAACAGTATGAGCGTTCTTATGCAGTTTGTCATATGCATCTAACAATCTAGCAAGAATTATGATCTATCACCCTAACGACAATCAAAACTAACAAGACCTAATCGAACATCAAGTTATATAAGAGGTCAAGAGAAGAAATTGGTTTCGAGACCATCCCACCAGGATGGAAGATCTTGATCTAAATCTGGGATTGATCTAGATCTGAGACACATATCTGAACACGGAACAAGCATCGACAACAACAACATCTCCAGCACCACACGAACACTTCATGGCGGCCTGGAAGACTTGCGGATGCTCCTGGTAGCGATGTGGTGGTGCTCTAGCTTTGGTGGTGGCTCGCGGATGGGCTTCGCGGTGGTGCTCCGGTTGCGATATGACCGCTCAGGCGTGAGGAGAAAGAGAGAGAGAGAGAGTGACACGGCGAGGAGAGATAGAGGAAGAGAGAAGAAAAAAAAAGAAACCTCAACGACTAGGGTTTTCTATTCACTGTGGAACTATGCATCGCTTCGCTCTGGATTTTTGATGGAGAAGAAAAAAGTGGATGTTCTGTACTTAAAAGAAATTGAGGGGAAACCCTAGGTTTACCCTAATGGACCCTGGACTTAGTGGATTTCCTTTTTAAGAAACAAAAAAATTTTGGGCCAGTGGGCCAGGGATCTTAAAGAGTCAACAAGTTTGAAACTAGCTCTTTTGCTCATGGAGTTTGAATGATCGAAATACAAAACGTAGCACAATCGTGATAAATAATTTCAACAACAAGATTACTTTCAAACAGATTCTCGAAACTACGCTTTCTGCTTTGGGATCAAATCAATGCTAAGATCCTTGCACCTAATCAAGCATTTCTGAAAACGAGAACCATCTCACATCTTCTGCCTAAGTTGAGAACCTAAAAAAACATTTATCTACTCTCACAACTCTTTATTAATCGATTTAATGTTTTACTAGAAAATCATATAGCTAATTAAATGTAAGAATCCAGCAATACACAACCCAAGTATGACCATTATCTAAGATCTGAAATCTGACTATCCTCGAGTGATCCTTGTTCTATTAGCTTAATCTCTTTTGCCGCCAAGATCATCTTTGGCCTCTCTTCATTCCTCTTCTCGCAGCATCTCAGCGCCAGATCGAGAAACATTCTCATTTGACCTTCGTGTCATTCAAATTCAACAGGTTCTCCTCTCTCCTGCAAATTCTTCACATATTCAAGGATAGTAAACTCCAACCCAGCATCTGAGCCAGGCAAATAAGGTGGTATTCCCATTAGAAGAACCAACATAAGTATTCCAAAATTAAACACATCTGAAGATGCTGTCAGTATGCCATATAAATAGGATCTGCGTATTTATAAGTTCCAAACACCGGCTCTTCAATCCATTATTTACCTTCAGGGAGTGTTACCGAAAGTCACAAACCAAATCAGCTTAGCTGTCCAATTCTTATCCAGCAAAAATTCGTTGGCTTTTGAATAATGACTTGCTATAGGAAAGTGAGAAGAGCATACAACTAAGCCATGTCAGCACATGGACTAATCACAACTATTAAAGGGGTCAAAACTTGCAATAGCATTATGGAAAAAGATATCAAAAAATTGTCTTCTTCATCTCTTTTCTGGTTTGTTTTTGATAGACTTTCAGATCATAAAACTTCTATCACTTCACAAAGAATCACTTTATAGAATCAATAGAATGGAACGATAACACCTTGTATTCTAGAACTCGATCGAGAGGCGTTGGCTTAATCCAATCGTCCTCTCCTCAAGACTCTCGTCTCAGTTTCTACAATACAAAGCTATCTTTCAAATGAACAAACTACATTTCCTTAAAAGCTTCCCAACGGACTGTAACAGAAAAGCCTCTTCCTCAAGCCGAGTCTTTCAATCATTCCTTATTTTCCAGACCCGCTGATTGGAACAGAGTCTTCTTTATTCTTAACTTCTCCTTGCTTTTCCCGCGCTTCTCCTTCTTCTTTCCTTTGCTTCTTTCTCACGTAACGATATTGTAGTTTATCAATACCCCCCTTTTCGAAATTGAGCTTGTCCTCAAGCTTAAATTCGGGATACTGATCACGTAGCTCCCCGTAAAGCACCCAAGTGTTCTCGGAAGGGGGAAGGGAACGCCACTGCACCAACAACTCCAATGCGCCCTTATCGTTATAACGAGTGTCCACAATAGCCTCCGGGATAATCTGCAAATCATCAAGACCCGAAGGAAGGAGAGGCAATGGTAGGCCTGATGGTGAGTGCCCAAAACAGCCTTGAGCTGAGACACATGGAAGACAGGATGAATCCTCGTCTCAGGCGGAAGAGCTAAGCGATAAGCGGTCTTACCAATTCGTTCTTGAACCACATAAGGACCAAAATACTTGGCAGAGAGTTTCTGACAGAGGCGACGAGCCACAGATTGCTGGCGGTAGGGTCGTAGCTTCAAGTAAACACTATCCCCCACTGCAAATTCGACATCCCTGCAGTGTTTGTCTGCATTGTTCTTCATGAGCTGTTGAGCGTGCACCAGATGTTGTTTAATGTTGATCAACATCGCATCCCTCTCGAGCAACATGCTTTCCAAATCGGCGTTGGCTGTAGAGCCCGGTTCAAACCTGATCAAAGACGAAGGCTCCCGACCATAAACCACCCGAAATGGCGACGTTTTCAAAGAGGTATGGTACGAAGTGTTGTACCAAAGTTCTGCCCAACAAAGAAACCTGTACCACGTGCGAGGGTGTGAAGAAGCGAAGCATCGAAGATAAGTTTCCATACAACGGTTTAGCACCTCCGTTTGTCCATCTGTTTGGGGATGGAACGCTGTGCTAAACTTCAAGGACGTTTCTGACAAACGGAACAACTCCTTCCAGAAAGAGCTTAGAAAAATCTTGTCACGGTCTGAGACTATCGACCTTGGGAAACCATGTAAGCGGACTACTTCACTAATGAATTTCCTCGCGACATCAATATCTTGAAATGGATGCTTAAGTCCGATGAAATGAGTGTACTTACTTAAGCGATCCACGACGACATAGATGACGTTATATCCAAAGGAGGTTGGTAACCCTTCAACAAAATCCATTGACAAATCCTCCCACACAGCCACAGGAACCGGAAGAGGCTGAAGCAAACCTGCAGGGCTCAGGGTCGAGTATTTATGGGTTTGGCAAATGTGGCAAGCTGACACATATTGCTGAACTGTTTTTAACATCCCGGACCAGCGGAACCACCTCTGTATTCGCTTAACTGTTTTCAGCACCCCCGAATGACCCCCTTGTAGCCCATCATGACACTCCTTTAAGACTGTGGGAATGAAGGAAGAAGAACTAGGAATTACCAAACGGTTCTTATACCAAAGCTTGTCATCTTTGACCATGTAGTGTTGTAAGCCTGTGTCCCCATCCTTGACTCGCTGTATCAACAACTGTAATTCCTGTGACTCGGCTATCTCGTTGTAAAGATATTGCATCTGGAGGGAAGACGGTATGGTGATCGCAAATAGCATCTGTTCAGTAACTTGGAGTGAAGACTGTTCTATACGTGAGAGACCATCGGCTGCCTTGTTCTGAATCCCAGGTTTGTAGATGATGTCAAACTCATAACCTAACAGTTTAATCAGCCATTTCTGATATTCCATGCTGACTTCGCGCTGTTCTAATAGGTACTTGAGGCTTTTCTGATCAGTATGCACTATAAACCGGCGGCCAAGAAGGTAATGTTTCCACTTTCGAATAGCGAGTACCACTGCCATCAACTCACCTTCGTAGATAGGTTTAAGTTGCTCCCGAGGTGATAACCCATGGCTTAAATAAGCTACTGGTCTACCATTCTGCATTAACATTGCCCCTACTCCAAACCCAGAAGCATCACACTCCACCACGAACGTCTGTGTAAAATCTGGTAGTGCTAGAACTGGTGCAGAAATCATTGCAGCCTTCAGCTTATCGAATGCATCTTGAGCCACCAGAGACCACACAAACTTATCTGTCTTCAAGAGATCCGTTAAAGGTCTTGCCAATGAACCATACCCTCTCACAAAGCGTCGATAGTACCCAGTCAATCCCAAAAACCCGCGAAGCTGTTTGATATTCTTAGGTGTTGGCCAGGCTCGCATCGACTCTGTCTTTACATTATCTGTCGCAACCCTGCCACTGAGATAACATGTCCAAGGTATTCCACCTAACTCTGAGCAAACAAACATTTCTTTTTATTTGCGAAAAGCTTGTGCGTCTCGAATATTTTCAAAACGGCTTCCAAGTGATGGACATGATCCTTCTCGCTCTTGCTATATATCAACACATCATCAAAGAAAACTAGCACGAATTTGCTTAAGAAGGGTCGGAATAGATCGTTCATTAGTGACTGAAAAGTAGAAGGAGCATTTGTAAGCCCGAATGGCATTACCAGGAACTCGTAATGGCCATCATGGGTGCGAAATGCCGTCTTATGTATGTCCTTCTCTTCCATTCTTATCTGATGAAAGCCAGCAGTAAGGTCCATTTTTGAAAAAATTCGCGCTCCATGAAGTTCATCAAGGAGTTGGTCAATCATTGGAATGGGATATTTATCTGCAATGGTTGCTTGATTTAGTGCCCTGTAATCAACACAGAAACGCCAGGACTTATCTTGTTTCTTGACCAAGAGAACCGGACTCGAAAATGGACTTTTACTCAAGCGTATCAACCCTTTCTCCAACATTTCAGCTACCATTGATGACATTGCTTCCTTATGTGCTTGCGGGTAACGATATGGTCTCACGTTGATAGCTGTAGTGCCTGCTTTCAACGTGATCGCATGTTCTCTGCCCCGAAGCGGAGGAAGTCCTTGTGGTTTATCGAAAATGTGATCATACTGCAGGAGGATTTTCTGAACATCCTCTGGGAATGACGACCACAATGGTTTCTCCTCTTGCAAGCCACAAAGCCAAGAGTCTCTTGGAATTTCCCACTGTCCATCGTCTTGAGATAAATTTTGTAAGGTTGAAGCGTTTTGATGTAGATCCAGTTCTCCAATCAAGGTTGCTCGCTTGCCTTTGTACCAAAAACTCCACTCTTGGGAAATCCAGTCAATCTCACACCGTCCCAATGTCCGTAACCATTGCACCCCCAAGACTAGATCCACTTTGCCCAAGTCCAAGGAGATACAATCAATACTGAACTCAAGTCCCTGCAACTCCAACTTGACGTTTCTGCAAATGCCACCAGCGTGAATCGTTAAACCGTTTCCCAAAAGGACTTGCATTTGGGAAGATGTTTGTGATAGTGATCTTGTCTTTGAAGCAAGCTTGGGAGTAACGAAGTTATGCGTAGCTCCACAGTCTATTAGCACCACCACTTTGTTTCCTGCTAACAAACCCCTCAGTTTTGTAGTTGTGGGATATTCGATGCCAAGGTAAGCGTTAAGAGAAATTTCCATCATTTGTGGTGTTGGTAACTCTTCGGCGCTTGTATCACCAACTATCTCCTCCGGTAAATACTTGTCCTGTAACACCTCAATCTCCATATCGTCCAATGGCATCATTACTTGTAACTCTGCGTTCGCACACACATGACCTCGGAACCAGCTCGTCTTGCATTTAAAACACAGCTTTAGCCTCTTCAACTCAGCTAACTCAGCTGGAGATAAGTGCAATCGTGGTCTCTGAGGTAAGTTCTTATGCGTTTCCAGTTGCTTACTTTTGTCGTCGGCAAGTGGCTGCAGAGGACGGTGACCAAAGTGATTTGGTCTTTGTTGTTTGGTATTTGGAACGAATGTATCTGTCTGTCGAGGTCTCACACGGTCACCCATGACTTGACAGAAGGTGCTGCTTTCCATTTTCACCACTGCAGCAATATGGTTGCGTAAGCCTTTTGGTTCTTTGATTTTGATAACCTCTTTCATCTCTTGTTTCAACCCTGTATAAAACTTGCTGATGAGGTTCGGTTCATCAATTCCCTTCACTTGTGTGATCAGTTCTTCGAATTCTTTGACGTACTGATGCACAGAACCTGTTTGACGCAAGGCACACAAACGATTGCGAGGTTCATCATCTATGGATTCCGCGAACCTCTCCAACATCCTTTGTTTAAAATGGAACCAGCTCAAGAACCTTTCTTCCTCTGCTTCCCATAGGTACCAGTTTAACACTTCACCCGTCAAACTTAGGGACACCAACTCAAGCTTCTCTTGTTCTGAGTATTGAGCCGCTCGAAAATAACGTTCCACGTTTCGTATCCAGCAATACGGCATCAAACCATCAAACAAAGGTAGCTCTATTTTTCTTAACAAGCTCTCACGACTCGCAAACATGTCTGTATTCTTCCGATACCCTAACGAGAGACTTTCCGTTTCAGTTACAGAGTCGTTTACCTGAGGTTCAGAAGGTCCTGCTATGCCTTTGCCGTTCGGCTTCCTCGAGCTTGTATTGGACTCAATTCGATTGATCGCAGCTGCGATCTTCTGTAACTGGAACTCAACGGAGCTCAAACGCGTCTCTACGGCACCGAATCGTTCATCGGACTTCTCGTTGGCCTCTGTTAGCTTCCTCCACCCGTCGAAAATTACTTTGACCGTCTTCTCCGTCTCCGCGGCTGATCGTTCCATATGCTCCAATCTTCCGTCAGATTCGTCGATCAAATCCATCGCGATATGCTCACCGCACCAATTGATAGACTTTCAGATCATAAAACTTCTATCACTTCACAAAGAATCACTTTATAGAATCAATAGAATGGAACGATAACACCTTGTATTCTAGAACTCGATCGAGAGGCGTTGGCTTAATCCAATCGTCCTCTCCTCAAGACTCTCGTCTCAGTTTCTACAATACAAAGCTATCTTTCAAATGAACAAACTACATTTCCTTAAAAGCTTCCCAACGGACTGTAACAGAAAAGCCTCTTCCTCAAGCCGAGTCTTTCAATCATTCCTTATTTTCCAGACCCTCTGATTGGAACAGAGTCTTCTTTATTCTTAACTTCTCCTTGCTTTTCCCGCGCTTCTCCTTCTTCTTTCCTTTGCTTCTTTCTCACGTAACGATATTGTAGCTTATCAGTTTTCTCTGTGATTTTCCTAGAAAATCACCATGGATTCCTCAGCCTTGCTTTTGAGTTGTTTCTACATGTAAAATCTTGGCAGGAGAGAGTGAGAGCGATTCTTTGTGTAATACATTGGATTGAATAAATACGAGTTACTATTCATCTTCATCTTTCCTCATTACGTTTTACTGTTACAAAGGTATCAGAGATCAGGCGAACCTGAGAATCCATCGCGGAACAGCGGCTAGCTACATAGAACGAGTGTGTAGATGCAGGTGGAGCTCCGATCAGAAAGCGAGCAAGTAAAATTCGTAGATATACATCTGAGCAGATTGAAGAAAGAATGGTGAAAGGATTGTGTATGTTCTGCGACGAAAATTATAGTCCGATCCATGAAATGAATCACAAGCGAATTAAGGCGTTCTTGGGGGAAAATGATGACGATTCGTTTTCACTCGCGGCTATGATGACGCATATGACAAGGGAAGATTCTGAATCAATGGTGGCAAGACAAATTTTTCCGAGGATTCATGTGTTTTCAAACGTTGAATCTCAAGAAAATGGGGCCAAAGAACTCAATTGTAACAAACTCAATCTCAGAGATTGGTGTTGTTCCACAAAAATATTCGATTCGGGGCAGATAACCTGTGTGAACCGAGTTTGGTCGGAAGTCGAGTAAGAGAGATTAAACTCGTTGGTGGGTTAGTTTGAAGATGATTTATTGAATTGCAAGACGTTTGTCGGTATAGAAAAGAGGAAAAGAACGCTAAGGAAAGCGACTAGTACTCAGAGAGCTAGCCGGAAAAGTACAAGTCGGCAGAATACAAAGCAAAGTGAAACCCTAATTCTAGCCGCCAAGTGTGAGTGTGTAGATTTTGGATCCCTTCTTCTTGCTCCTCTTCTCCTTTATATAATCGCTCGGACCCATGGTACCCTAGGTTGGTCCATGCTGTTGGGGCCTTACTTGTCGGGCTGAGCGTACGGGCCAACAAATTGTATAATCAAGCCGAGTACTTTAGTCGTCTCGGCGTTAGTCGACCGAGACACGACTCTCGTCGGCTAAAAGCAGTCTGGGGCCATGCCTTATACTCTTAGGCGCGGACCAAGCCGATCTCTTGATATTTGATGGGCCATGCCAGCTATCTTATGGGCCTTGTAGGGGATGTAATCCACCTCCTACAAAATCCAACGAGTCCAAGACAATAGAGGAGATATATAAAGAGAAATTGGTTGGTGCAAAAGATTTCAGGAAACCAGAATCATTTGTTAGGCAAGAAGAAGTGGTTCCTCTTCAGATATCAATGGTGAATATTCAGGTACCTGTTTACAAACTGGAACCAAACCTTCAAATTCCCTGCAACTCATTGAATGTTTGCAATGATGATTTCTCTGGTTCTGATCTTGGTGAGATGTTTGAAAGAGGTGAGCTACCACAACAGTCGCTACCGGCAAGTTTTGTGGATATGAACTGAATAACTTAATCGTCAAACTTCATGTTTTAAGGTGATGCTGACATAGCCTTTGATATTTTTATCACTTCTCTCTGAAGCTGTGGTTGAGAAACGAACATGGCATATATCTAATGAATATTCTGCTCAGGTGCAAAGATGGTATATAAAGGCTTTAGAGGATTTTTCCCTGAGACATATTGATCAAAAGAAAAAGTTGTGTAGGACTTGGCACTATTAAGATAGAGTAGAGTAGTGAATATTCTGAGAATATATTTTGTATCAACGATATGTTCGGATGAGAATATATTGGAGATAGACTTGTATAGTTGAGCTGTTAAGATATTACCCCTGTTCTAAAACTCCATGACTAGACTGATTATTCTCCTGCGTATTCGCTAGGTCGTGGTCATCCGATTAATTTCCTTCTCAGTCCGATATTTCAAATATTTACTATTTAACTTATTAGATTTAAATTAACCTGTAAAATTAAATTAAAATATAATATAATCATTAAAACTGGATAACTTAATTACACTTGAACTAAAAATAAGTTAAAAATCTAAAAATCAAAATTATAAATTTATTATATATTTTAAATTAAATTAGATTATAAAATATCAAAACAATCCAAAAACTAGTCTCCGATTAATCCCTGTTTAACTTTTGACTTTCTTGGTTGGCGCTAGGCCCAACACGGCCGCCCGAGTAGCTTCTAACCTTACATGTATATAAGGGACATACAGGCTACGTTGTAAAGTTATCACTTTTCATAAGAATCATCATATCTTTTATGGTATCAGAACTAAGTTATGATGAAAGCTGAAGGTAAACAGATCGAGGGCAAGAAGGAGGGAGCGACTGCAAAAAGTGTACATCTCCATACGCACTGTCTGTTAAGGACGATTCAGAGAACATCATCAGTTGAGTCATCTTCAATGGAAGAAACTATGATGAATGGGTGAGAAAAATGAGAACCGGACTTCGTGCTAAGAACAAATTGGGGTTCAACGACGTACGGTGAAGGCACCAGAAGAGGGATCAGAGGATGATGGTGATTGGATGACGGCTAATGCGATGGTGACATCCTGGATTAGGCCTGGGCATCCGGGTCCTTGGGTCGGGTTCGAGTCGGGTCTTTTCGGGTCCGGGTCCTTCGGGTCCTAGAAATTTAGACCCATATAGGTACTTTAAAAAACTCGGGTCGGTTCCGGGTCGGGTCTTATCGGGTCCGGGTCGGTTCGGGTCCACTTATCTCGTACCCGCATATACCTAAATTTTTTTCGGTTCTTTATTGTATCGGGTCGGATCCAGGTATTTCAGGTTCGTTTTCGAGTCGGTTCATGATATTTCGGGCCGTTTCTACATATTTTTGGGTCTAAATATGTGTTTCGTGTCTACTTGTACCCATTAACCTGCAACGTTACCCGAACCTCAAACCTGCAATTTTGAAACCTCATAACGAAAAAAACACATTCTGAAACTGCAGTAGTGCAATTACCGTAACCATAACTAATAAACTTAAAACATGATCAAGTTACCATTCAAAACACACACAAAAAAATCATTAAGTCTAATAATCTTCGGTTCCAAAAATACCCGATCGGGTCCCGGGTCGGTTCTGGACCCGAACCTGCTACCTACAGGTCCTCCATCATTAGACCCAATAGGGTAAAATTCTCGGTTCCGGTTCTGGACCCGAACCTGTATTTTCGGGTCGGTTCCGGGTCGGTTCCGGGTCGGGTCCTCGGATACAGGTTAAAATGCCCAGGCCTATCCTGGATATTCAACACGATTAAACCAAGACTCAGGTCAAGCATCAGTGACCGAGAAATAGCCAAGGATTTGTGGGAAAGCATCAAGGCACGGTTTAGTACTAAGAGCAAAGTGAGAGTTCAGCAATTGAAAGAAGAATTGATATACTACAAACAAAGTGATATGATTTTGGAGACATACTATGGAAAGCTACAAGGAATTTGGGAGGATCTTTCAAATTAAGAGTATAAGCCAGTGTGTAGCTATGGAGGCTGCAAGTGCCAAGGATGTACTTGTGATTTTCTACCTCAGTTAGAGATGGCGAAAGAGAAAAGGAAAAATTGCATCAATTCTGTCTTGGACTTGATGCATCTTTGTATGGAAACGTACAAACTTAGATCGTTAACACTGATCCACTTCCTAGCATCGATCATGCTTACTATATGGTGGCGAGAGAAGAACAAATGAGAAGCTCAGACCGTGATCGTGCAAAGGAGGCAAGAGGAGAGGCAATGGCGTTTGCTGTTAATACGAGTGGAACACAGAATCGTGGTATTAACATAGGTATTTTTTGTACCCATTGTAACAAAACTGGACATGATGCAGGAACATGTTATCAGGTATATGGATTTCCAGAGTGGTGTCTGGAAAAATATGGAAAAGGAAGAGGAAACAAGGGAAATCAACAAGGGAACTACTCTGTGCAAAGTAAAAAAAGTAGTAGTTGGACGCGGAGCGAGTGTAAATGCAGAATCGCATGTTGTTCCTTCCGCAGACAGTAAGGATGTTCATGCAGTGATGGGTCTCACAAAGGATCAGCGGGATAAAATTGTGAGAATGCTTGGAGACAAACCAGAGGAGACACGACTCACTGGTAAGAACTGTAGAGATGAATGGATTGTAGACAGTGGTGCCTCACACCATATGACTGGTGTTGTGGAATGCTTAGTGGATATACATAGGGTTTCACCTTGTCTAGTTGGTCTACCAAATGGAAAGATAGTTATAGCTAATCAGGAAGGCAGTGTCGTTTTGACTGAAAATTTGACATTGCATAGCGTTCTCTATGTGAAAGAATTGAAGTGCAATTTGATCCCCGTCTCACAGATGATAGATGAGTTGAATTGTGTTGTTCTTTTCTCAAAGACATGTTGCCTGTTGCAAGACCTCACATTGATGATGCCGATTGGAACGGGTAAGAAAAGGAACGGCGTTTACTTTCTTCAAGGAGTGGAGATGGTCCGAAGTGTGAAGAAAGTAAATGTAGAAGAGTCTGTGGGGCTTTGGCCCAAGAGATTAGGTCACGCTTCAGAGAAAAGAATAAAACAATTTTCAGTAGTTGATAGTAGTGGTGTTGAGATTTCAGTTTGTGATATTTGTTTCCGTGCAAAACAGTGTCGTAGTGAATTTCCTTTGAGTATTAATAAAAGCAACGAAGTTTTTGACCTTATTCATGTAGACTTATGGGGACCATACCGAACATAAAGTCTGTGCAGATGTTACTGTTTCCTTACTGTCATCGACGATATCTCAAGAGCTGTATGGATTTTTCTCTTGACAGACAAAACTCAAGTACAACAGACATTACAAACTTCCTTGCTCGTCCTGTGACAATTTGGAAAAACTGTGAAAACTCTCCGCGGTGATAATGGGACTGAGTTCACATCAATGAAGACTTTTTTCGCCTCCAATGGGATTATTCATCAAACCTCTTATGTTGGTACTCCTCAGTAAAATGGAAGGGTAGATAGGAATCACTGTCACATTTTGAATGTCACAAGAGCACTTATGTTTTGAAGGAAAACTGTCAAAAGAATTTTGGGGTGAGTGTGTCCTCTCGGCAGCTCATCTAATAAATAGAATTCCATGTGAAATTCACAACGGAAAGCGCCACCATACGAGGTTATTTTTGGACATGCTCTTAAATACACAGAACTGAAAGTAGTGGGATGTCTTGCCTATGCCCACAATCAGAGAAGGAATGGTGATAAATTTGCAAATTCTCTAGAATGTATTTCCTTTCTCAGAAGTCTCTTCCTCTAATGCTTCTACAGAAGGTGTTTATGACAAATGAACTGATAGAGTTTGATGACACATTGGACCAAGTGAATGAAGATGTTCCAATAGAAGACAATGTTGTGGATCTGGTGGACGGAGAATACGACTGAGATTGAAGCTGCTCATGTAACAGATGTAAGAGGAGATGATCTTGTTTGTAACAAGCAAGGAGAGGTTAGATGAGATGAGCCGGATGCAGAAACAGAACCTGCAGAGTTTGCTGCAAATCCAGAAACAGAGTCTAATGCTGCAGAGAACTCTGAAACAGGAAAAGCAGACGATGAAGGAGTCGAGATATTTCCTAGTCAACAAGAGTTAGGAAGAGGCTTGCGTGTTAAGAAACCATCAACTCGGTTACGCGACTATGTCTTGAATACAGTTCGCAGTGTGATGATTCTTCTTACGAGTTCGACTTGGAGTTCAACTCTCTCTATGGAACAGAGCAATTTCTTTCATGTGATCGCTTATCAGTTGCTCACACAACATTGTTATCTGCAGTTACGGCTGGTGTAGTGCCATGATCTTTTGCTGAAACAATGCTATATGAGAAATGGCGCGATGCTGCTGGCTTTGAGATAGAAGCACTCAAACAAAATAAAACATGGAAAGTTGAACATCTACCTCCTGGTAAGCAGGCAATTGAATCAAGTGGGTTTTCAAGTTAAAATAAAATGTTGACGGTACAATTGAGATATATAAAGCATGCCTTGTTGCTATTGGAAACACGCAAGTTGAAGGCCTTAATTACTTTGAAACGTTTGCTCAAGTTGTGAAGATGACAAGGGTGAGGCTGTTTCTGGAGATCGCGTGTGGCAGAGGATGGGATTTTCACCAGATGGATGTGCACAACGTCTTTCTACATGGGGACTTGGATGAAGAAGTATACATGAAGCTTCTACCAGGATTTCATGCGCTTGAGAAGGGTATGGTGTGTACATTACACAAGACACAAGTCCTTATATGGACTGAAGCAATCTCCTAGATGTTGGTTTGCGAAGTTTGCAAAGGCCTTGTTAGTTTACGGCTTTTCACAGTGTGGAGCTGATCACTCTCTGTTTTCTCTTATCACGGAAAAGGAGTTACATGTTTTGATATATTTAGATTATCTGATATTGACAAAGAAATCTCACGAGGCTGTGGAGGAGTTTAAGGCATACTTTAGAAGCTGTTTCCACATGAAGAACCTGGGTAAGCTCAAATATTTTTGGGTATTGAGGTTGCACGATTTCAGGAGAGGATATTTCTATCGCAACGCAAATACGCTTTTGACATAATATCTGATACCGATTTTCTTGGCGAGAGACCTGTTGATTTTCCTATTGAACATAATCATCAGCTGGTAAAATCCACAGCTCGTGTGATAGTTAATCCACAGAAGTACATAAGACTTGTTGGGAGGCCAATCTATTTGTCAGAAACGTGACCTGATATCGCTTATTCTGTTCATACACTGTCTCAGTTCATGCAGAGACCAACCAAGGATCATTGTAATGCAGCACTGCGCGTCCAAGTATTTGAAAGGATCTCCGGAACAAGGTATCTTGCTTAAATCTGATTGTAATTTTCAGCTTACGGCTTGGTGTGATTCAGCTGTCCGATGACGAGAAGGTCTCTCAGCGGTTGGCTTGTTCAGCTAGGTGACTTGCTTGTTTCTTGGAAAGCTAAGAAACAAGATGTTGTTTCTCGTTCTTCTGCTGAAGCATAATATTGCGCCATGGTTGTAGCTTTGCGTGAACTGAAACGGATCAAAATGTATTGTATACGATGGGTATTGATCACAAAGCTCCAATGAATCTGTTCTGTGACAGCCGCTCAGCCCTCCATATTGCTGCCAATCCAGTGTCCCAGGAGCATACCAAACACGATGAGTAAAACTGCCACTTCATCAGAGACGACATTCAGCGTTGAGTGGTTCGTAGGAATCATCTCTCTATGGTAAACCATTTGGCCGATATTTTCACAAAAGCTCTTGGCGGGAAGGTTTCCAATCATTCTTATTCAAGTTGGGCATTCGAAATCTTCATGCTCCAACTTGAGGAGAGGTATTAAGATAGAGTACAATAGTGAATATTCTGAGAATATATTTTCTATCAGCGATATGTTCGGATGAGAATATATTTGAGATAGACTTGTATAGTTGAGCTGTTAAGATATGACCTTACATGTATATAAGAGACATATAGGCTACGTTGTAAAGTTAACACTTTTCATAATAAGAATCATCAGATCTTTTATGATAAGTTTCCTGGACTTTCAACTTAAAACCAATTGGCGATAAGTGGATTGACCCAAATCTATTATATCATACTAAAGTCCCTTACATATTTCCAATGTAGGATATTCTCTTTAACACCCTCCCTCGAGATAATAGTGATTATTTTCGCAGAATCCATCATGCCCCCCTGAGATAATACTTTATATTTCTAACAATCTCGAAGGAATTGAGTTTTCTTTGTGCCATCAATTCGTGGAATGATAGGGCCACTGTCCGGACCGGATTCATGGGTCAGAGTGTGGTCCTTCTCTGATACCATGATAAGTTTCCTTGACTTACAACTTAAAACAAATTAACGATAAGTGGATTGACCCCAAATCTCTTATATATTTCCAATGTGGGATCTTCTTTCCAATAGACACTTTAAATACAAACTCAAGGAAGAGTTGCAGATCACTAGAGAATATCCAGTCCCCACTGCCATCACTCTAAACAATTGGTGAAGGCACAAGTGGATATGATTAATGATGCACGATATGATAATTGAATTTTAGATAGTGATGGAGCTACTGACTGTCACTGTCTATATGTCCAAGTATGTTCCCGTGTGTGTTTGTTGTGACAAACATTTGATCTTCTTCATTCATCATTTTACTAAGCTGATTGAAGATCAAACAAAGACTGTTTGTCTAGAAGTTGGAGGCGTTGGTGGTATTGAACCATGTGGCCAGAATCGTTGGAGGCATCTTATATTACAAGCTGTAAGTGTGTGTGCTACT
The DNA here is from genome assembly GCA_905132765.1 of Moricandia arvensis. NCBI lineage: Eukaryota > Viridiplantae > Streptophyta > Magnoliopsida > Brassicales > Brassicaceae > Moricandia > Moricandia arvensis. The sequence goes on from CAJHQP010001018.1 coordinate 17,896, forward strand.
GATGTGGATTAGTTGGAAGAAGCTCATGTGTTACAATCTCACGGGACGAACTCAGTTCCTCAAACGCATAAATTCGTGGAATTAGTAAAAACAGGGATCACAAGGCAGCATTGGAGAATGGAAAATTTATTGATGGGAAAGGGAGTCTCAGGTCTATATCGCTGCAGCAGAGTGTGCGAAACTGGTAGTGTCTTGGCTAAGCTAGCTAAGTGGGCTTGATTGGAGACATGTTATGCACGTGGTTGGATGCTAGAGATATTTTTTGCTAAGGTTACAAACTTACCTCTTGACCTGGGAGGAGTTGTTTGTCTTCCAAACAGTGGCGTGTTTAAACCAGTGGGGTTAGCCTAGTAGTCTTGAGGGAGCTTCGGCCCCAATACGGACCTGGGTTCGATTCCCGCTGGCCACCACATAATTTACATGCAGAGTTGGTGTGGCGCCCGAGACCGAAGACCTTATCCTAGCCTGCTAAAGGCGTTTAACGGTTCGGTCTCTAGTCTGGACAACCTCGGTTGGGCCAGGACACTCGGTTATCAAAAAAAAAACAGTGTCGTGTTCGTGGTTTCTCAGAATCAGTGGAATGGACAGAGCACTTGTGATCATTGGATAAGGCATCAACAGCCATGGTTCCTGTACAAACTGAGCTCGTGGATCACAGACTTCGACACATCAAGGCTGCGATAGGGAATGGAGAAGCAGTAGCATTTTTAAAAACCTTGTGGTCAATGTTTTTCGAAAAGGGAGGATTTGCTGAGAAGAGCATATAAACTAAACCACGTCAGCACATGGACTAACCACAGCTATAAAAGGGGCCAAAACTTACAATAAAAGTATCAAAAACATATCAAGAAAATTGTTACCTTCTTCATCTCTTTTCTGGTTTGTTTTCTATGTGATTTTCCTAGAAAATCACCATGGATTCCTCATCCTTGCTTTTGAGTTATTTCTACATGTAAACTCTTGGCTGGAAAGAGAGCGATTCTTTGTGTAATACATTGGATCGAATCAATACGAGTTACTATTCATCCTCATCTTTCCTCATTACGTTTTACTGTTACATGAATAAAAAAAGCTGTGTGAAGATAATCTATAGCCGTAACAACATTCAATCTTTAAACAAACATTCAATGGTAACAAAAAACATCCTCACAACCATCACTTCCTTGCTTGTTCAAAAATCTGTATTCTAGGTCTTGAAACACCACAACAGGAAGAGGAAATTTGAGACAACATAAAACGCTGAGAGTGGCTCACCTAAGCGGGCGAAGAGAACAGCCTGGACGAGTCATTAAGTGGCAACATAAAATGCTGAGACTGGCTCACCTAAGCGGGAGCAGAGAACAGCTAGAACAGTCATTCAAACGACACCTACAAAAGGATATGCAGAAAACACGCTAATCCCTGCACATGAAGCAACTTCGGTCACTCTGACGCAAAAAGTCTTGTTTCCAACACGTCTACTCCTACCTAAGAAGTGAAGGACCTTAATCCACTGGAGAAAAAATCATCTTACCAACGTCGACCCCTGCTACCCAAATAACGGACTCCGACTCCAGACCCGAGTCAATTCCTGCCTCTAGGCCAATTTGGGCTATGATCCATACAAGATTAGGCCAACACTTCTATCCACACCCAAGGGCGGAGAAAAAATGTTGCTCTACCCGACAGAACACGAGCACACAAAGTGTTCCGTCCTGGTGCGAAGAGGAAAAAGCAAGAAGTACCATGTGTACTATATCAATACAAAGATTCGATACAATCATCCAGAAAATCAATCTCTCTATCAGCCAGGTGGTTATGAATTTACTTCCAGGATCATCCGATCGTGGTAAGAATATCACTATCTTGAAAAATACATCTCTATAAGCCAGAGGTACAATGGCAATTAGCCAAGTATGCGGAAGAGCTCATCAACATCCCATAACCTCCGAGTTTGAAGAGGATAAATCCCACTACCTACGGGTTTCAAAAGGACAAATCCTACAACCTCCGGGTTTCAAGTGGATAAATCACAAAATATTTGGGTCTCAAGAAGATATATCAAAGACATAGAGTACCAGAATGGAAAGCCTTGAAATTAGCCAGGAACATCTGAGACTGAAAGACCAAGTGTCCCACAGAGTTTCAGCGACGTGAAAGCTGTCTTGTAGAGCGTAATGACATTCTGAACACTCCACAAAAAGATACCAAGTGCAATCTCGACTATGTCTCAACATCCAATCTACACCGAGAGTGTTCCACCTCCGGGGGACAGAGTATGATGCCACATTGAGTCAATACAACCTCCAGGTCTGAGACAACAACTAAGAATTTACCTCTGGGTCATGAAGAGGAATCCCTTAGAACCTCCGGGTTTTCAATGATAATATCTGAGGATCTTTCTGGATCAGAACATCAATCCCTTCAAAACTCCATATTCCAAAGAAGAATCGACAGGAACTCAGAGCTCCTAGGCAAGTACTTTGATACCTCAGGGTCATACACCAAGAATCAGCCTCCATGCCTCAAGAAAGGGTCCCGTTCGTGAAGGAAATACAAGACGCATAGTCTTCACCCGATTGCTATGTAGTACAAGACTTCTCCTGCCTAGATTCAGGGTACGTCCCCAAAAGACCATGCAAAAACATAAAAAAACAAGCAACAAAATACTGCTTCACTTGGGAGAAACAGTTCAGGAGATCATTCTTCAGCCCAAATCTAATCCTGGGGCATAAAAGCAAGAAAAATGTCATACTCATTGAAGAATTGAAAAATTTCTTACTTGATCCGGCCATGCACCATACGGATCCAGAACACATGTGGCTACGTGCCACCAAGGTCCTGCGCTAAAAAGATGGATCTTGTTAATCATCGTAGTATGGATCCGATATCAAGAAGTCCTTTTTCCAGGTGGGGCAATCGATCAACTACGGCAGATTTTAACAGATACATGTGATCTTTGTCAGCCAGATAATGACGTATGCCCATTGTAGCATTCTACTACACTGAATTCCTGGTCCCGGCCAGGAACCATCAACAAAGGAAATCAAGTATCCACTGCAGTACATCAATGATCCCTTCCCCTGATCAGACCATGTGCCACTTTAACCAGACTACTAGAAGGCTACATGCCATTGCGGCCATACATGAAAAAAAAGAAACTCGTCATTGACCAAAATGCGAGAATAAGATCATGGATCCTTCAAGATTAATCGATCTCATCAGCCTCCGAGCCTGGAAATGCTTATTGGGCAACAATCGTCCTTTGACTATTTACGACCAAGATCTCCACTCATTCAAGGTCCTGCTTCTAAGGACCCAGCATCCATCAGATAAATGTCAACGCTCACTGAAGCGTCACAAAATCCATCTTCGTTAGACCCCGCGTCACTAGGAGATAACTAAATCAGGTTATAAACCGTACAAGCGAATCTTGTTATCCAGTGAAACAAAAGATTAGGGTCCTAAATCCTGCAAGATCACCTTCAAACAGGTCCAGAACCTGGGAATATCTATCAAGACCCCGGTCTATCATTAAGAAAAGAACTCTCCTCCAAGTTTAAACAAGGTTCAATCCTAAGAAGAACCTGGGAAAAATGGATTACTAGAGCGATGTCTTGCTCAACGGAGGCCTGTTGAGATGGAGCAAATTCGGTTGATTCAAGTGCACATGTTATCTCCCGTCTTCGATGAAGAAATCGAGAAATAAGGGGCAAACTGTTGGGGGAAAATACTCCAGTATGAAATTCCTCCAGGCCCCGGGCAGGACACCGTCTTACAAGTTCCCGCTGGGAGAAGCTTCGGCTAAAAATCCAAGACCCATCCATGTCTCCGGGTAAATGGAAAAGTTTTTTTCTATATGGAGATCTTCATATTTCAGGATATGGAAGGATCTAACCCAGATTCCGACTACTAAGATCTATAGAAGGGATTACAAGACCCTGTGATATTGCACATAAGTGGAAAATCCACATATATGGCGCATGAAAAGTATTTGACAATTGCAGGAATGGGCTAGCACAAGCCATAGTATGCAGTCAAATATAGTACTCCTGCATGAAACCTCAAGAGCCTACTCCTATGCAAGATACATAGTACGAAAATGCAAAGTATTGCCTAAGAAGCTTTTATGCTTACTCTTAGGTAGGGAGCATATTACATATAATGCAAAGTACTGCCTCAGAAGCTTACACGCTTACTCTTAGGCATGGAGCATATTATATACAATGCAAAGTACTGCCTAAGAAGCTTACATGCTTACTCTTAGGCAGGGAGCATATTACATAGCATGCAAAGTACTGCGTGAGAATCTTATACGCTTATTATTACGCAGGGAGCATCGTACGCAACATGCCAATTCCTGCACCAACACAGGAAGCATAACTGCAAATGCAGAGTACTGTATGCAAACTTAGAGTTTGTACATGGAGCAAATCTTACAACCTTGCATATAAGGGTACACCCACGAAAATGATGCAAAAGGTATACGACTAAAGCATGAATGAGCCTAAGCAAGCGGAGTATGCTGTCAAAAATACCTAATTCCTGCATATAGGCCATGTGCCAAAATGTATGCAGGAAACCTTCATATGAAATCTGCATATTCCTGCGTTAAAACGCTACGTGCACACACAACGTAAGGGGCACGAAAAACATTTTCAAAGTACTGTAAACAAACCCCAGGGTTGATACAAGGAGAAGAAAGTGCAAAGTCCGGGAGCACACATAAATCCTGCTTATCCAAACATGGAAAGCAGCAAGTTTGGCGCTTGAGTCACCTCACCAAGTAGATTCCTACCAGCACTGATCGATAAGATTGGCGATTGCCTTACTCCTAACAGGGTCAAAGTCACACCAGCACGATAAAAGTCTGAGAATGGCTTTCCTGCAGGAAGCGGAGTGCAGCACCTTAAGATGTTGATAGTGGCTTACTTCCGGGTGGCAGAGTGCAACATCTAAAACAGCGTTGATAGTGACTACTTCCGAGTGGCAGAGTGCAACGTCTAAAACGACGTTGATAGTGGCCTACTTTCGAGTGGCAGAGTGTGATGTCTAAACTAATGTTGATTGTGGCCTACTTCTGGGTGGCATGACGAAATTCCATCCAACCTACGGTTTCCTGGACGAAAGTCCTTAAAAGCCTACATGTTCATGGACGAAAGTCCTTAAAACCTACGGGTTCCTGGATGAAAGTGCTTAAAAGCGTACCAGTTCTTGGATGGAAGTCCTTAAAATATACGGTTCCTGGACGAAAGTCCATACAACCTCCGGGTTCCTGGACGAAAGTCCATTAACCTTCGGGTTCCTAGAAAAAAGTCCATCTAACCTCCAGGTTCATGGATGAAAGTCCATCCAACTTCCATGTTCCTGGAAAAAAGTCCATCCAACCTCTGGGTTCCATGAATAAGATTCATAAACCCTCCGGGTTACAAAATTGATTCCCCGAACTTATGGGTCCTAGGAGTATACATCTAAACATCAGGATCCTCCGGGTTCTAGAGAATTACGTCAGTAAACCTCCTGTTCAGGAGGGCGTGTCCCAATATTCACGGGCTTCAAGATGAACTATTATGAATCTGCACGATACCTCTGAGAAGAAAAATACAAGGTCGTCCAAGCATTGATAGTAGGCTACCTCCAAGGGCAGATTTCAATATGATACTCAATTAAGAGTGGCTATGAATAAATGGCAGAGTTTAACAGAAGTCCCCACCCTATTTGTCCAGCAAGGATACATTCAGTAAAGACAACATGACAACATGTTCAAGAGATCGACTTCGGTACCAAGACTCAATTAGGTAATCTCTCGATATCGGGACTACACATGCCGAAGGTTCTCCTTGCCAAAGGCCAAGGAACAATCCTGAGATAAGGCAAGAAGCTACAACATCAAAACACCCTAGGAGTAGGGCGTAGGTTAGACGCAATGAGGGGAACCAACATGAAGACCTAAATGAAAAGCCATTTTTTCTTTTACAAGCTCAGCAAATGAAAGAGGCGCAAGCAAGACCAGAAGAATCAAGCATGAGGATCCTCAATTTTAGCCTCCGGGTATTATTTAATCTCCTCGTCCTCCTGATCCTTAGCCTCGCCAATATTCTCCTTCTCATAAATCCTGGGTCCTGACCCATATACTCCTCCACACGATTCATGGAACCAGAGAATTCTCAAGAAATGCAAATTGAAGTCCTGGCCTGAACCAAGGCCAAGTGTAGCGACAGAGCATCACAAGCATTTCGGGGCAATGTCTCATCTTAAAAAAGGAGAAGAAGAGAGTCTTACAAGATCAGTTTGATCCTGCGCAACAGTGTAACCGCTCAATGTTCAATGGCAGTGGATCAACCCGCGGTCAAGTCACCTTCATCAGGAAAACAGGCACCACGAGCCTTTGGACCATGTATCTCTACTGCTAGGAAAGTCTCTCTCTTATTGCAAGATTAGGTCTCCCATGAGAAAGTAATCAGAATCAAGAATACAACTAGATCCATCATCATCACTCAGACCAAACACATGCCCATTGAAGCATGTCTGTAAGTCTATATACATTGGTCCAGGCCACAACATCATGCCCAAGGGGTGCACCGACGAATATGCTACTTGATCCAGACCGTGAGTTTATATTGGACCAAGAATTGTTGTTCATTCTCTAGGCCATACATCCCCAATCAGGCAATGAATCCTTTCATACCATGTGAATGTACATCAAAGGACTACCAACAACGCAGTTTGATAGCTCAAGCTTTAACATCTTCTCTAGTAGACAAGTCGACATCCTACTAAAAATTCAACAAGGAACTTAATACTATGGTGCAACTCATGAACTACTATGAAGAAAATCATGTTATTTCCCGCCTTTAAACATGAAATCAGAACATAAGGGGTAAACTGTTGGGGAAGAATAATCCATGAAGAGATTTCTCCAACTTCCGGCCTCCAGATTCCTGCCTATGGCTTCCAGGTTCCTGCCTTTAGGTTCCGGTTTTTGTCTTCATGTTCAAGTTATTTCTCCTGCCTTATGATAAGTGGAAATCTTCCTTAACATAAGGTAAAAGGAATCTTCCTAAATCGAGAGAAAGAGAAAGTATTCTAATGTATATGGTCATCCTTAAGAAAAATGGAAATATTATATTATCTAAGGATATAATGAATATTTCTAAGATAATAGAATATTTCCAAATCCTAAGAGAGAAGCACAACCTCTACTATAAATATAGGTTTCTTAAACCTAAAGAAGGTAGGGGGAACACGTCCATCTATAGAGCTCACCAATTCTACAGCCGCCATGGCAAGAATTCACACCTACAAGACCATCTTCGTCGACATGCAAATAACAAACAGATCCCTGCGATAACTATCAACAAGATAAAGTTCTATGCTCATTGCAGCACATCTACAACTCTATATACAGGATCAGGATATGATCTCCTACATATCAGCAGGAATACTACATGCTCACTGAAGAATATCGACTCACCTTGCTCACTGTAGCATATCGACAAATTTATCATCTATTCCGGCCATGAGCCCTCTAGAACAGATGACTCATATCAACTACAGAGTCATGTGATTATTAGGACACGTGACAACAAGGCTACACGCCTATAACAAGGTCACACACCTACAATAAGTCTATGTGCCCATCTAGGCTATGTGCCTCCAATAACATGAACTACAGATGGCTTGATCCCTCACTGAAGGGTACGTAGGAAATTCCCACTAAAGGATGTAGTTTTAAACCCAAACACCTTCCATTGTTCCATGCCTAGACATCCAAATAATACCCATGGAAGCCGAGATCATTGTCATCTCAGGCTGGAAGATCATGCGGTCATCGCTATAGAAAGGAAGCTCCTGCCTTGCGCTCCATCTTTCCTGCTGCTACCAAGAAATTGACGATGTATACTATCTCATACCCATATGGCAGTATTCTATAGGCAGGATCTCCTGGTTTATTAACAACTGAAGGGGGAGAAAGCATTACGACAACTTGTCTCCTTCTTCCTATCATTCCGTAGAGCTGAGCACAAATCGCGTGTACCTAAAAATACCCCAACAAGAGGCATGGACACAAGAAGAGTCAGTGCTGGATTCTACATCCACAGTTGAAGCCGGATAAGTTCATGAAGGACAAAGATGCAAGAGCTCATCTATCATATGGGACAAGTGAGAAACATGGGTCGAGTGCTGCGGGTACTTCAAACAGATCAAAGAGGGAGATGGGCGAGAGATGATGGACATTATAACTCAAGCTACTCACCCGAGTAACCAGCCGAGCCAAAGGCTCAGTGAGATATTGATGCTCTAACCAATTATTTGAGTTTTAGGGGTTGTGTTTAAAGTTTAGGTTTTAGGGTTTTTGGAGGTAAATTAAGTGGAGTGATAAGAAAAGTGAAATGAGGGTGAGAGGAAAATCAATTATTTTTCGGGCTCAGTAAAGATAACATTTAAATTTACAATGATATTATATATCTGACTTTTAATAACATTCATGTATAAAACGCTATATTAAACTATGGGTTATGTAAAAGATATCATTCACATACAAACACTATCTTCTTATGCTATCTTTAATTAATTTTCTTGTAGTGGTTAAAGCAATAAATAGAGAAGTAAACAATGTGATTAATTTGTTGTGAGTTATATGGGAAATAGCTAAACATAGGGTTTCATTTAATCAGAATTATGAGTTATAGATTTTAAGGGTGTGTGATCAACCACCCTAGAAATTGAAGGCAAAAGTAAGATATCCAGCTCGTGCTGCGAGTCTAATCAGATGGATAAGTACTTGTCCCATATGTCACATCGAACAAGGAATGAGTGTCGATCGGTACTACAAAGTGTCGATCGGTACTACAAAGTGTCGATCGGTACTACAAAGTGTCGATTGATACTTCCTTAGAGATGAATTAATGTACTAATCGATATGTTCACTTGATTAACTAAACCACTTGTCGCATGTGATAACCTAGCTCAGCAGAATTAGTATCTAGAGTTGAACCCATTCTAACAGTTGTTAATTATCCTAAGTTCAAAGTTCTAATTAGCTACCCTAGAACACAAGCAGTTATACCAATTTGTTGAAGGGTCCTTATACAATACCCTCGCAATTCTATGTTTCAATAATTTATCTTAACCCTAATAAATCTTAAATCTAACAGGGTAACTACTCAGACATAATTAAAAAAAACATAAATATAAGCTAAATGAATTGCATAAATAGATAGAGTACGAAATACTGGAGTACCAATACAAATTCTCTGAAGGAGTTCTTGATATTCTCTCCAGAAACCACTAATAAAATCACTATGTATTATGGTGTGGAAAATATGTGTATGGTAGTCCAGTGCCTAAACAATGGCAAAACCTATAAATATTTGGTATGAAGTCGACCAAGGGTATTCTTATAATATGTGGAATTTTTGGGCTTGAGTCAGTCTACTTGCGTGGGTGTCAAGAGACACCAAGGAAGAGGTTTCGATCGACACTTCTTCTGAGTCTCAGCTCTGACTTCTGATTCTTTAAACAACTACGAGTTTACTCATCCATAGATCTAGAATTCTCCATAATCTTCTCACTGCTACAAAACATACATGAACCTGAAAGACTCTAAAATAGACTCTAAAAAATATTAGACTCTAAAAAGGACTTATAATATGGCTGAAAACTAGTAAATTCCATAGTATATCCCTGCTCGATCCAGAACATTGGCTGATTACAACCATACAAATCAGTACTACGCCAACATATGTGTTATTCGCCCTCCCATTTTCGAGAGGCACAATTTCAAGCTGAAGCCTGCATACTGTATACTTGTGGGACAAACACCTTATCATGGTCGCCCACATGAGCATCTGATGGACCATATGGAGCAGTTCAAGGGTGTACTATCTTCAATTAAAGCTAATGGAGTCTCTGAGGACTACTTTCTCTGCAAGCTCTTCAAGTACTCACTTGCTAGAGATGCTCCGTACTAACTTAAGCAGCTACCACCAGGATCTCTTACATCCTGGACTGACATAAAAAATGCCTTCTTGTGTAATATCTTTGATGATGCGGGATCTGAGGACCTGAGGAACATGATTGCTACATTCACACAAGAGCCTGCAGAATCTTTAAGAAGCTCTTTGATCAAACTCAAATCATATCAGAGAGACTGTCCACACCATTGGTACAATGAGATACAACGTCTTAGTACATTCTTCTGAGGCTTCACTTTGTTCTACCAGGTAGCTCTAGGCACAGATAGTGAGGGAAACTTAACACTCGGAATCTAGAAGAAGTTGTGATACTTATTGATAACTTGGCGTTTAGCAATAGCACCAAAAAAACTGATTTTGAGAGGAAGAAATTGGCTACAAGCTTAGGAAAAGAGCTAATGGATGAAGTTAAGGCTAAGCTGGACAGTTGACATGGTGTGTATTTTATTGTTCTAGCAGGGTATAAATATCCTAAACAAATCACTATCAAATTAACCCTAGTCTTAACGCACAAATAATACTCTTACCAAAAGAGATCATGTGTAGTACTTAGGGATCTAATCCACAGAGAGCAATGACACACAATAAATTTCTTATTTCTAAAGATTAAGCTAGGTGAATATATATATTAGTGGAAAACAATCAATTAAGGAAATATTGTTTAGCAGAAATAGAGATGCAATATGGAAATATTCTAATGATGTAAATATGGAAATATGCTAATATGCTAATAAACTAACTAGATGTAAATGTAAATATGCTAGATCTAGGGTTTCGTGCTTAATGGATTATAGGGAATATGAAGCACGGGAATGTAAATATTCTAGAACTCAAATGTTAACTATTCTGACCATTTTAACTCCAACTCTTGTATGCGAGAAAAAGGAAAGACCATTGATCGACGGCTAAGGCCTGATGTCGATCGATGGCTAAGGCCTGATGTCAATCGACGGTGAAATCAGAAGGAAGTGTGGACAAGATTTGATAAGTACACCACACTTATTAGACCAGCTCTCGCATGAGCCTAACAACCTAGTTCAACGGAGTCTATTCTGGCACATAACCTACTCTTGTAGTTGTCCATGTCCTACGATCGAGATCCTAGTTAGCTACTCTAGAATGCAAGCATGAAGCACAACTGATGGATATTAACTTAACTTAGCAATATCACTTTTGGGCTAATCCATGATTGTTGTCATTCAACCCTAAATCTAATTAATGACTACTCAGACATAATTAAAGAAAGGATAATAGTCTGAATATAATGCATAGATAAAATATTGGGGCTCCACTATAAATCTCCGTAAGGGGTTACGAATATTCTCCCCTATGAACCCTAAAACTATAAACTAAAACTCCTTGCACACACCTTGCCTTTGCACTGTATTGCACACTTTTCACATAGGCAATACATATGTACAAATATAAAAACCCTAAAACTTAGGTCAAAACTCGTCCAGGGAACTTTTGTCATTTTTCTTTAACTTGGGTTGCGAATTGAACGTCGATCGATGGCAAGCGCACAACATTGATCAACCTTGGTATTTTAACATCGGTCGACGCCATGGTTGTGTCGTCGATCGATGACAGTCTTGTACTTCGACTCTTCAAATGGTCAGCTACGGCTTCTTCTCCTCTAAATGCTCCAAAAGCTCCAAGTATCTCCATATATCTCCAAAACGTCCATGGACCTATACATACTCTAAAACATATCCTAGACATACATAATAGACCATAAATAGAGCCTATAACATGGCCTAAAACTGATAATAAATAGGCTATATCAACTCCCCTTGACTTAACCTTTTGCTTGTCTTCAAGCAAACAAAGCCTCTGAAAGGGGTTTTGAAAAGTGGAGACTGACATATTGTCTAAGTATAACTGTCACCCTACTTTGTTGCAATCACATCCTATCAAGTCAATCACAGAGAGACTTTATATACCCTATCCTAATATAGTAACCAATTTTATTCTACCAACAACTTAGCAAATACTAGTATGAGTCACCCATCTACTTATTCATTTTGCATAAAATAAAAGGGCAGACTTTACCTTGGGAGTATCGATCAAAGGACACATGGACTCTTACCTCTGCAAGTATCTGAACAACCAGTCACAAAGTCTTCTCTGATTCCTTTCTTCCCTCTTTTCTCTCTGAATCTTTTTAGATCTCAAACTTAATGAACAATGATGCTTATACAGTCTCCTTTTTTCAATTTTCGATTTTCTCCTTTTTACATCTCGCCATCTTATTTTCGATTTTCTCCTTTTTTTCTTTTCTTCTCTTTTATTTTCTTCTTTTGCTTTTTGGGCAAAGTTGTAGGCGAATAGTGGGGTCATCGGTAATGTATCTTTCCCTCGCTTCCAACGATGTGTGATCGTTCATCCGAATTAGAATAATGGGGTCATAGGTAATGTACCTACCCCTCTGCATCCCAGGAGTCATCTCAATCTTTTAAGCTTTTAGGTAGATGCTGAAAAGAACAGAGAAGCGAATCAAAGGTGAAATGACTTGTACCTACAAAATTGCAGAAGGAATCTGATCCAGTGTATACCAAGCCCCAAAGCAAGCAAATAATGTCAGGATTAGTGTTGGAAATCAGCTTTGGTTCAAACTTTTTAAGCAAGTGTGATATAGTGGCAGGATGATCCACTTTGGTATCTCTAGTAATCTCTGCAAATGACCTTCTAAGAATGGTTCTAAAGTGTGGTTAGTCGATAATAAATCTTGATCATAGTCCCCTTCTTGACTCAATAAAACTTTTTGAAAAACTTATATATATATATAGTAAATAAGACTCAAAACAAATCAAATAGCATTAGAGAACCTCCTTCAGACTTAAATTACAATGTCCCCAGTGTAATCCGCCCCGGATTGGTTAGGAAAAATCAAATCATTAGTAAATAGGTTAAGTAGAAAACTTGATACCAGACTCTGTAAAAGAGTGTCGATCGATGGTAGGCGTGTGGGGTCGATCAATGGTCGCGATCCATTGTTGATTGATGGTGCCTCTATGGTGTCCATCGATGGTAGACTCAAACAGTCTACAAAAACAGAGTAAAACTTGAAATAAGTAATAGTACAACTAAAAACGAAATAAAAACTTACTAAACAGTGGGTTGCCTCCCACTAAGCGCTTAGTTATAGTCTTAAGCTTGACGTTGTGAACTTTCTGACTAGTATGGAGTTTAATCAACACTTGGAAAAAAGTGTCTACATCTTTTTTGCTCTTCTGAAACCATGTACTAATGAAGCTCCTAATTGCCTCATCTCCTCTGATTTTCTCATTCCTTGTAACTTCTCTAGAAAAATCCATTGAATGCATTCCTCCTTGTAATTTCTCAATACTACGATGTAGCATTCTAAGTGTGACAGTTGTAGTGTCTGATAAATCCTTTAATTGCTGAGAAATATCTTCCTTTATCAGGCTCTGAGAAAAAGCAATCTCATCGAACCTATCTTCCAATTGTATTTCTGCTGCCGTCTTCTCTTTGTTTTCCTCAGTGTCAATCGATGGCATGATGTTGCCGTCGATTGATGCCAGTCCGCCTGCTCCAATCGCATTGTCTCTGAACAGTACCAAATCTTGCTTTATCTCATCCATACATGTCAGATTGGTGAGGAAGTTGCCTGTAGGATGGTAGACATCATCCAACCTCTTGTATAAATCATCCAGTGACATCTCTTGAATTCTGTAGATCTCATGCACAATGTCATCAATCTCTTCTTTTCTGTATGTCCTATGATTCTTCATAGTGATCTTTGCTACATGATCTGGTAAACATATGTGGCTCTTCTCAAAAAAACTAGCTCTCTCTAGAACTGCTTTGATGTCTTCAGCTTGCACATTCACTTCTCTTCCGTCTGTAGCTCGTGCATTACCATTCTCATCTTTGTAGATGTCATACTCATCTTTCTTTTCCCATTGAAAAAGTCATTGAAAAAGTCTTTTTCCTTGAGCAAAAAGCTCTCGTACCTTGCTCGAAACGCCAGTTGATCGATGACCTGATGTTGTTGTTAATCGATGGTGGGAAGTTGTAGGCATTGGAAGGAAGAAATTTAGGTACCTCTGGAAAGGGTCTGTTGATCGATGCTCGGTGGGTGCCGTCGATCGATGTAGAATGCTTGAGAGTGTATGGAACATTACGTATCGTCTCGTTCTTCTGCCACACAATGTCGATCGATGCTGGGAGATTAGCGTCGATCGATTTTGCTGCTGGATGCCAAATAAAGTACTCGATCCATTAGCCATAAGAAGCACATCTGTTACATCCTCCTTTGATAAATCTAGGATTCTCGCATAAAGAGCCCGTGCACGTCCCTCTGGGTCTCTGAAAATTCCGAACTCATCTGTTCAAAGATTACCAATATATGTATCCTCCGCTCCATGTTCGTGCTCCGGTACGCTTATGATGTCGTTCAATGGCCAAGAGTAGCCGGTGATCGATGCTTGATTATCGACTCTCGCGTCATGCCAGGCCGCAATATTCAATCTGCTCTTCCTCTCTGTAATCTGCATAATATCCTTCGCATACTGGACGTGTGTTGATCGATAGTGTATGGTGGCTGTCGGTCGATGCTCGATAACCAGACTTTTGTGCGAAAAGGTTTCCAGCTCCATTAGCCATGGCAAGAATGTATGCAATATCTTCCCTCGTGACATTTAGTAGTCTGCAATCCATAGCTCTTGCGTGATCGTCTGGATCTCTCATGATACCAAACTCATCTGGTTGTAGATAATCACATTCTTTCTCGCGCTCTGTAGCTAAATTGAGTTCGTACTCTGCTTCTAAGCCAGTATCGATCGATGGCATAGGTGTACCATCGATCGATGTCGATTTCCTGAGTTTATGGGAAATATGAAAAACACCAGCCTCTTCCATAGGAATACCACGATATTCGATCATCTCTTCTTTTTTGTAATCTTCGTCGTACTCGAGGTATGCTGAGTTGTAACCACCATCTGCGTGGCAGTTGTTGATTGGTTTTGGAGTGTGATTGTCGATTGATGACAAAGGGTGGGTGTCGATCAATGCTTCATCTTCTGATTCTTTATTGAAGTCATAATCGCAGAAGCATGTGGCCACAAGTTCTGCATCATTACACAATTCAATAAGAGTAGCCTTGCTCTTATTCTTGATAGGCTCATAGAAAATATTTTGATTAATTAGAGATAGATACAATTTGTTTAATTTCACATCGCAGATGCCTCCCACGGTAGCCATGAATGCTCTTCCAAGCAGTAGTGAAGAGTTCCAATCTATCCTGATGTCCATCACGTGGAAGTCTACTGGGACTAGGATGTTGTTGATCTGTACTGGAACATCTTTTACCATCCCTCCTGAATTTACTTTTGAGCAGTCTACAAATGTGAAATAATCATTGGAGGGTTCCACTTTTAGGTTCAACTCGTCTGCCATAGTTTTGGTATAATGCTCACTGATTATCCAGTATCACAGAGGGCATTGGGGGTATATGAAGCATGGAACCACGAATTTCCCATGATCAATTTTCTTCTTCAAACAAGTCCTTTGTTTCATCTTCTCTCTAAGGTGATTAAACATGATCTCTATATCAGCGTCTGTCTCCCTTGTTTCCCTGAAAAAACATCTACAACCTGTGAGTATAATAAGCTACATTAAAAGGAGTATCTAAAGGACTTTTGGAAACTCTTTTGACAAAGCTATCCATCTCTTTTTCATTGGCTTCTCTAGGTTGATGTTTGGGGATCTTTTGCTGCCTCTTGGAGTGTCCCTCATCTTCTCTATCAAGGTCCATAACTTCAGAGGTGTCAGTATTCTGATATGAAGCCGTCATGGTTGGACGAACAATCAAATTCGCATTGATGCTTAGAAGTCGAACCGTCTTTCTCATATGTCGATCGATACTCATGTCACACTGTCGATCGATGCTTCTATCTCTTTATCGGTATATTGTCTCTTAATGGCGTCGATCGATGTTAATCGATTCACACGAAGCCACAGATACGGCTGAAGTTAGCATCGATCGATGCCCATTGTTTGGTGTCGATCAACACCAATGCAAACTGTCGGATGACATAGAACTTTCCACACGAAAATCTCCTTCTTGGATCTCTTCCCTCTTAACTTCCTGCCAAAAATCATCATCAATCAAAGCATTGTCGTGATGCTTATGTCCAGCTTCTATTTTTTCCTAGATCAGGCTCTCATGCCTCCTAATTGTTTCACTTGTTTGCAACACCTGATTCTCCAGCTTCTTCACATGGGTGTTGAGATTTTCGAACTTGGTGTTGAGGTTGAGGTACAGCCCATCTATCTTTTCATTGAAGTCTACAATCATCTTTTGCTGTTCTTCTAAAACCCTGTCAACCATTGCTTCGATATTGGTTTCTGCGGCTAAATTGACTGTGGATTTCAATGGGAAGATAGATGATGTATAAACCAACCTGAATAATAAGTTTGAAGCTCTCAGCACCCATGCGAAGAAGCTCGAAACTCAAGTGGTTCAGACTAGTGAAGATGTGAAGAGATAAGAAGCACTGATAAAAGGAAAAGGTGAGGCTGGACATAAGAATAACGTGAGTGCCATCTTAGATGATGACTTCTGGAAAGTGGTGTAGGATAAGAAACTCCAAGAAGGGGACTTTCAAGTTGAAAGTTCCATGTCTTTTGGCAGCTCTCACTGGTGTCATTCGACACCAACATCTGAGCACCAATCGACACCCCTTGTCGAATATGTAGGATCTTGTGAGATGGCAAGCATCAATGGGCACAACAACGATGTCGATTGACGCCCACCGATGATATATCAAGTGTGTTTACCAAACATTGATGGACACTGTCTGAATGCAACACAACACTCGTATCAGACATCAGAAGAGCTTATCATCATTGAGCATGCTACTGAGGGAAAATCATCTATTGGAATGAGGAGAAAAATCAAGGTTCCCAAGCATCTGAAGAGAGAGGCTAATGATAAAGAGATGGATAGTTTTACCAAGAGGATACTGAAAATCCTTGAAGATGTACCAATCGTTGAGGCTTATTGGGCCCATAGGCTCATGATGTTTATTAAAGAAAGCAGAGAGTCAGAAGAAGACATCGAGCGTATGTCCATCCTTAGAGACAAGATGAAGCAGATGATTACTCTGAAGAAGAAAAGTGACCCTGAGAAGTTTGTAGTTCCATGCATTGTTGAAGGTCACAACTATCCAAATGCACTATGTGATACGGATTCTTCAGTCAGTATCATTCCTAGGGTGGTGGCTACTCAGATGAATCTTAAGATATAACATTCTAAGTGACTCATTCACCTTTGTGGATTGTTCTATGGTGAATTCGGGAGGAATCCCCAGCATAAAAAACAGGTCCAAGGAAGACGAGTCTGCAACACGAATGGATCGACACTTGATCAATGTCAATCGACAGTAGTCACATGTATCGGCTGCCACTTAGCTGTGTTGATCGACACTAAAATCAGCAGGCATGTATACCGTTTTTCTTTGTTAAAATTTCTACCAATCTCGGACTGCATAACACGACGGACAATTTTGTTTAATTCTGGGGGAGGTTAGATTGGTGTTTTATTTTGAGTTTTATGGTTTTATTTGAGTTTTATAGAGTCAAGAAAGGGATGATGAATTTTTTCAATTTTACTTATTATCTAACTACTATGTACCTTCATTCTTAGATTTACTGATTGCAGTGTGTACCAAATGGAAACACTAAAGTGGATCACCTGCTAGTAACATCCTAACTTCTGAGAATGTCTGAAGGAACCAAAACTGGCCTCCAACCTAATCAACTTAATATGCTTGTCTTGGGCTTGTTATACACTAGATCGAATTCTTTCTTTAAGTTTGGAAGGTAAAATCTGGTGTATTTCTAATTCCTTTCTCTCTCTCTCTCTCTCTCTCTCTCTCTCCCCCTTCGCCATCTAGAAAAAAACTGAGATGATTTCTTGAGATGCAGAGGGGTAGGAAAATTTCCTATGACCCAATTATTCTAATTTAAATGGATGATCAGACAAAGCTGGAAGCGAGGGGTATGAAACTTTCCTATGAGAAAAAGAAAAAAAAAAAGAAAAAAAAAGAAAAAGATTCAGAGAATAGAGAAAGAAGGAAGAAAGGGATCAGCGAAAACTACATGTGTGTTCAAATACTTGCTTGAGTAAGAGTCCATGTGTTCTTTGTTCGATGCTCTGAAGGTAAAGTCTGCACCTTTTTATTGTAAAAAATTAGGATAGTAGAGGGGTATGACATGCAATATTAGCTAAAATGTTGGCTGGATGGTAATGGTTGCTAAGCTAGGGAAGAGTACATAAGATACCTCTAAAGTTGGCATTGATTCGATGTGGCTTGCAACATTGCAGAGGTGATGGTAGTAAATTTAAAATTATGTGAGTCTCTGAGTTTTCAAACCTCTTTCTTAGGACTATTTTATGTTTAGCTTAAGGATAAGAAAAATGATAAGTTATGGGGAGTTGATATACTATGGAATTTATTAGTTTTCAGCCATATTATAATTCCTTTTTAGAGTCTATTATATGTGTTTGTAGTCTATTTTAGAGTCTTTTGAGGTTCAAGTATGTTTTGGAGTAATGTGGAGTTTATGAAGCATTTTACAGCTTATGGATGAGAAAACTCGTGGCTGTTCAAGAAATCAGAATTCATAGACGAGATTCAGAAAAAAGTGTTGACCGACACCTCTTCCTTGGTGTCGTTCGGCACCCACACGAATAGATATGCCCAATTTGATTCAAGATCTACTCAAGCCTAGAAGTTCCACATATTACCAGGATGCCCTTGGCCGACTTTGTACTTAATATTTATAGGTTTTGTCGTTGCTTAGGTAATATACCACCTTACACATCTTTACCACACCATATTACTTAGAATTTTTATTTAGTAGCTTTTGGAGAGAAGATCAAGAGCTCCTTCAGAGATTTGTATTAGAACTCCAGTATCTCTTACTCTATCTATATATGGAATTCATCCAGTTTATCTTTATGTCTTGTTTAATTATGTATGAATACTTACCTTGTTTTATATAGGGTTTATTAGTGTTTAGATAAATGATTGAAACATAGAATTTCTAGGATGATTTATATCGATCCTTCAACAAAATTTATCTAACTGCTTGTGTTCTAGAGTAGCTAAATATATCCTTGGACTTAGGATAAATGACAATCACGAGAGTGGGTTCAACTCCTGATAATAGTTATGCTAAGCTAGGTTGTTAGGCGCATGCAAGAGGTGGTTTAGTTAACATAGTGAGAATATAGGTTAGGACGTTAATGATTATCTAAGGAAGTATCGATCGACACTTTGTAGTATCGATCGATACTCATTCCTTGTTCGCATGCGAGAGCTGGAACATCAGACTTAGTCATCTGATTAGACTCGCAGCCAGAGCTGGATATCTTATTATTGCATTCGAGTTTCTAAGGCGGTTCATCATACACCATTAGCATCTATAACTCATAATTCTTAGTGCTTGAAACCATACGTCTAGCTTTTTCTCTTATATCTTACAACAACTGTTTCACTTGTTTACTGCTTTATTTATTGCATTAATAATTATTGCCTAGCTCAATCTAAATCTTTATAGTTTATTGTGTGTCTACGTTCACTTGGATTTGATACCTAAGTACTACAGTCTGATCTCTTATTTGAGAGAGAAGGTTGCATTAGGGTAGTTTGAGCACATCACTAATCATTCTCAATTTCATGGCATTTTCACTATGCCTCTTGGACGCAAAGAATTTGATGAGTTTCTTCCCAAGTTGGGAGTTCTTGATCTTCAATCTCCAAATTGAATGGGGGGGGAGGGGGAGGGTATTGAGGATATATATGAAGATATTGTCATATATTCGGAAATGCTCATATATGTTAATAATCCTATTCAGTCGATGTACATATCTTATGATATTAGGTTAAGAATAGTGTGTATATATACTTTCATCAGTTGACCTTCATCAATACAAAGAAACAATTCTATCCATCTTTTTTTTCTTGACACAATATATTTGTAAGCCTCTTGTTCATGCCATGGTACTGTATATCTCTTGATCGCATAAGATCTACCTTCGGTTACGCCCTTGTACCAGGTGAAGGATGATGAGGCATCGGGGAGAGAACAGTTGGGATCGAAGTGATTCGTGGCCTTCAAGATTTTCTTGGAAGAGAACACTTGGAAAGGGTTTGATATGCCGTTACAATCATCGATTAGTTCCTAAAGAAACATGCTTCCATTTCGAGGGACCTTTTTCTCGCCTTCTCCTTTTCCTTCCTTTTCCTGAATTCGATGGCCAACTGATTTGAGTCGGATTGCAGTTTCTGTAGATACAGCTGAGAGAGACGATATTACAAGTTCTTCTCCATTCTTGTTGAATAATCGAAAAAATGAATAATCAAACGTTCAACACGAGATAATATATTTTATTATTTTCTTTTTGAGTCAAATATGTTTGACAAAACTTCCCTCTTTGAACCAAAATCTACCAACAATAACTTCAGCGAGAGCAATCACCTATTTTCAATTCGATTTTAATGTATAGAGATACTCTCCAAAACCTCCTTTTCCTAATCCAATAGTGAGTGGTTGATATGTCATGGTTTTTCCCTATTTTCACCCATGATATGTATATGATTTTAGAGTCTTTTATATGAAATTGGTAGTTTTAGAGTATTTTCAGTTTCAGGTACATTTTGGAGCATTTTGATATTCTAGAGCATTTTGAGGTGCAGAACTGCGCAGACACGTCAGATGTTTAGCTATGGATGGAGACCTTCCCATGGTGAGATTTAGCTAAGATTTTGATACAGGATATAAATTTGAGTAATATTTCCAATTCCACTGGTTTGGTATCCATCTTACGGTTAGATCTAAAGTTATGTCCGTTTTACTGACTAGTGGTCTGTCTGCCTCGCGAGAGGAAGCTGTTGAGAAGATAACGGACTGTCAATCAACGGCACACGCTTAGTGTCGATCGACGGTGATCTCAGAAGACATGACCGACTTGTTTCACGACCAACTGAAGCCCAAAAACCTCCACAAATTACCAAAACACCCTTGGATGTGTTTTACTGGTGAGAAGAGAAGAGCTTAGGATTGGAGAGAGAGATCTGAACATCTTTATAGAGAAGATCTTGAACTATCTTAACTCTTATCTTATTACCCTATGCAATTAATTCAGTTATTTATTATATTTCTCATAATCATGTCTGAGTAGTTCGCTGTTAGATTTAGGGTTCTTCGAGGGTAGTAATGGCTTGTTGATCACATAGAATTGTTAGGGTAATCATTTAGTTATTTGTTTAAGTTGTTCTTAATGCTGATTTGAACTTGATAATTTCAACCTTAGATTATAGGATTTAATAGCGCAACCGAGAGCCTGGCTATAACCCTGAAACATAACTTAAATGATCTAAACAACTATTAACAAATGAGAGTTGAATTAAATGTTTAGAGAACACATCAATCCACAAAATTGTAACCGTTTGGTAGCAGCATCGATCGACACCAAGCAGTGGCCATCGATCGACACTGAGTTGAGAGTGATGAGAGTGATGAGAGTGATCTCCTAAACCTTAAAAGAGTTTGAGAACCTCACTTCATCAAACCCCTAGCATATATTATCTATACATAGTCTATCTTACCTGAGATTTCCCCCTAAGTCTAATATTTCCCTTAAGTCTTTACAAACCAAATCAATCCTGAAATCACTGCTTGCTGATAAACATGTACTGTCTAGCTTTAATTTGAAATTATGCAATCCTAGTCTCCCTATGGATTCAATCCCTAAGTACTACACTGAACCTCTTATTTGAGAGAGAAAAGTAGCTCATATGATTAATTTGAGAGTACACACAAAAAGATACATCAAATTTGGCGTAGTTGTCGGGGACTCTTTCTTATTGACATTAGATCTAGTTTAGAATATTTTCTAGATTTTTACTTTATTGTTTGCTAACTTATTCTTCAGACCTTATTGGCTGAAAAGTCTATCATGAGGATCTCTCACTTCCTGGAATGATATCAAGACTGCATTTCTAAGTGAATTCCTTGATAACAAGGTCTGAAGAGCTGAGAAATAGAATCTATACATTCTCTCAGTTTCCTGCTGAGACTTTTAAGGCTTCATGGGCAAGATTTAATATACTCGGAAATGACAGAGAAATTCAAAACTATGAGTGAGAAAAATAAGAGGATCGACAACCAAGTTGCGAATAACGCATTGTCTATCAAGAGAGAAGAAGGATTCCTACCTGGGAGAACAGACACAAACCCTAGGAGTTAAGTCAGTGCCGTAATGTTGAGAAGCGGAAAACAACTTATTCCCAGCGCGAAAGAGAGCATCACCATTGATGAGCATGGTCCAGTTGTTCTTCCCGAAACTGAAGAATTAGACCAAGCTGGTGACTTAGAAGAATTTCCAACTAACTTAAAAGATAAAGAAACAAAATTGGGAATTCGCGAGAACATCGATTGATACTCTGGACCCAGAATCGATCGACGCCCAGTCCCCAAACCAAAGTCAACCAAACCGGTTAAGACTAGGGTCTACCAAGCGAAAACCCCTTTTCCTGGTAGTAATGCGAAAGCGAAAAAGAGTTAGATCGAGCAATATGCAAGAAAGCTTTTGACAAAGTGATCATCGAGATGCCATTGAGCGATGCCTTAAAAGTTTCACCTGCAATGAAGAAATATGTAAAAGATGTAGTGTCACAAGGATTCAGTGAATCAGAGCATAGCATAATGATGGTATCCGAAGAAGTGGGCGCGATTATTCAAAGAGAAATCCCAGTTAAACTTCCTGATCCCGATAACTTTGTTCAAGATTGCACCATCCACAATGAGAGATTCCAAAGATCACTCTGTGATTCAAGCTCTAGTGTAAACTTGATATCTTACTCAGTTGCAATTGCCCTCGGGCTAACTCAGTTTCGGTTCACTGGGATCACTCTTGTTTTAGTCGATAGATCCACTAGGATTCCAGAAGGTGTGTATGCATAGTATACTACTGGAAGAGGAATCAAAGTCATATATTGAACATCAAAGGAGACTGAATCCAAACCCAAAAGTAGTAGTAAAGAAAGAAATCATGAAACTTCTGGAACCAGGGATTATATACCCGATCTCAGATAGTAATTGGGTCAGTCTGGTACACGTCGTTCCTAAGAAAGGCGGAGTTACGGTTGTGAAGAATGAAAAAGATGAATTAATTTCGAGGAGAGTGTTACTGGAGACAGAATGTGTATAAATTACAGAAAGCTTAACGCTGCCACAAGAAAGGATCACTTCCCTCTACCCTTTATAGATCTAATGTTAGAAAGACTTGCAATTCACATATACTATTGCTTTCTTGATGGATATTCAGGATTTTTCGAGATCCCCATCCAACCTGATGATCAAGAAAAGACCACCTTCACATGCCCATATGGTAAATTCGCATACTGCATGATGCCTTTTGGACTTTGTAACGCTCCTGCTATATTCCAGAGATGTATGATGTCCATATTCACAGATATGATCGAAGATTTCATGGAAGTTTTCATGGATGATTTCTCGTTGTACGGATCAGATTTTGAATCATGCCTCAACAACCTATGGAAGGTGTTAGCTAGATGTGAATAAAAAAATCTAGTCCTGAATTGAGAAAAGTGCCACTTCATGGTAAACAGTGGAATTGTTTTGGGACACAAAATCTCAGCAGCTGGCATTGAAGTGGAAAGAGCCAAAATCAAAGTAATGACTGGCATGCCGCCACCCACGACTGTGAAGGATGTTAGAAGCTTCTTAGGACATGCTAGATTCCATAGAAGATTCTTAAAAGATTTTAGCAAGATTGGTAGACCTCTCACAACACTTCTACTTAAAGAAATGAATTTGACTTCAAACCTGACTTTCTCGAAGCTTTCAAAGAAATAAAATCAGCCCTCGTTGTGCAACCACCAGATTGGACTTTACCTTTTAAACTAATGTGCGACGCCAGTGATTTTGCTGTAGGCACAATACTTGGGCAGAAAAAGGATTGAAAGCTGAACGATATATACTACGCTAGTAGGACCCTCGATGATGCACAACGCAATTATGCGATAACAAAAAAGGAATTATTAGTTGTAGTGTTCGCTTTCGAAAAAATTTGCTCCTATCTAGTCTGTTCAAAAGTAATTGTTCACACTGACCACACCGCCTTGAAGTACTTAATGAACAAAAAAGATGCGAAACCTAGACTTTTAAGATGGATTCTCCTATTACAAAAAATTCGACATAGAAGTCAAGGAAAAGAAAGAAGTAGAAAATGGAGTCGCAGATCACTAATCCCGAATAAGAGTCGAAGATGACATTTCTATTGATGATTTCCAACCTACAGAGAACATCTACCAATTAGAACCAACTTTTATTGGTCATGTGCGACACATGAGGAAGAATCGATCAAAGACTTGCAAAGAACATCGATGGATAACACCCCTAAGATGTCGACCGACGTCATCATTCCACTCGACATAAATGTTAGATGTACCCCTTCGATTTCTGATAACGATTCTCCCGGAGGTAGAAGTTTAAGTCGAGGGGTGTGTGCGTTGAACACCACTATTAGACCCTGGTACGCAGATATAGTAAACTATCTTGCGGCTGACGTAGAACCAAAACCCTTTAAAGTATATCACAAAAAGAAATTTCTGAGAGAAAGTCGGAGATATCAATGGGATGAACCCTACTTATAAAAACACTATTTTGACGGCATATTCAGACGATGTGTTGCTGAAAGCGAAACCCCATATATCATGTATCATTGTCATGGATCCGATTATGCTGCCATTCGCTAGTTCAAGACAGTGTCAAACATTCTACAAGAGGGATTATGGTGGCCAACTATGTTTCGAGATGCTCAAGCCTGCATAGCACTGTGTGATCCCTGCCAGAGGAGAGGAAAATCAAGAGACACGAAATGGAATAAAATTTCATACTTGAAGTTGAAGTGTTTGATTTTTAGGGTATCAACTTTATGGGCCCTTTTCCTTCTTCGCACGGGAACAAATACTTATTAGTCGATGTAGACTAGTATCTAAATGGGTTGAAGCAATAGCAACTCTGAAAAATGAGGCTGTTGTAGTCGTTAAACTCTTCAAGAGTATCATTTTCCCTAGATTTGGAGTTCCTCGAGTTGTTATAAGTGACATAGGTACCAAATTTATAAACAAAGTATTCGAAAACTACTCAGAAAACATGGTGTTCACCATCGTGTAGCAACACCCTATCATCCTCAGACTAGCGAACAAGTAAAAATATCCAACTGTCAGATCAAAGAAATCTTAGAAAATACAGTAGGATCGACCCGTAAAGATTGGTCTTTAAAATTGGATGATGCACTTTGGTCCTACCGAACCGCGTTTAAAACAACGCTAGGGACCACCCCATTTAACTTGCTCTTTGGAAAAGCATGCCTTCTCTCGGTAGAACTAGAACACAAAGCAGAATGGGCCATTAAGACAAAAAATTTGATGCTAAACCCGCTGCAAGAAGGAGATTAATTCAGTAGAATGAAATGGACGAGATCAGGTATCACGCCTACGAGAACTCGTAATTTTACAAAGAGAGAACTAAAGCTTATAACGACAAGAAAATCATTTCTAGGCATTTCGTACGTAACAACCAAGTACTCATGTACAACTCTCGGTTGACTCTATTTCCTGGGAAATTGCGTTCTCGTTTGTCAGGCCCTTCACCGTGAAAGAAGTTACACCTCGTGGAGCAATTGTCCTGATTAATTTGAAAGGCGAGGACTTCACAGTGAATGGGCAGAGAGTAAAACATTACTAGGCTAAAGCAGAAATCCCACGCCCTCAAACAATGCGTCTAGAGCTGCAAAATCCCGACTGACATACCCTTTCTATCAAGCTAACGACCTTAAACAAGTCCTGAGTGGGAGACAACCCACTGTTAGGTAAGTTTTAATTTTGTTCTATTTTCATTTATTACTGATTTTCGTATTTCATAAGAAATTAGAATAGATTAAGTTCGAGGAGCACCATCCGTCGACAACAGCCATTCGCCATCGGTCAACGATGAGGATCAATCACTGTCGGTCGACATTCATAACACACCATCTGTCGAGACTCTTCACAGAGTCTGGTATCTTCGACTTTCTCAATTACTTTTCCATATGATTTATTTTTACTAACCAAACCAGGATGTGATAACACTGGGGACAGTGTTATTCAAGTCTTGGGGAGGTAGTTACTAACACCATATCTTATTTTTTATGTTTTATTTCTTACTAACAATTAAAAAAAACTATTTTATTGAGTCAAAATTAGAAGTTAGGTATAGACTATAACCTTTTTCTCGAACAGTTTGTTGCACCATTCTGATATTGAATGGAAAAGCTAAGTAGATTGATTATCTTGTAACATCCACACTGCTAAGAACTTCTGAAGGAACCAAACTAACCTCTAACCTTAGTAACTATAATTGCTTGTTCTGGTGTTTGGTATACATAGGATCAGATTCCTCTTGCAACTCTGAAAGGTAAAAGTACTTTACTTTCTGATCCTCCTCTCACTTTTCTTCAGCATCTATAAAAAGAAAAGATTGAGATGCAGAGGTGTAGGTACATTACCGATGACCCCACTATTCTAATTCAAAGGAATGATCACACATTGTTGGAAGCGAGGGGTATGTACATTACTGATGACCCCACTATTCGCCTACAACTTTGTCAGTTAAAAAAAACATTTGAAAATAAGATGGTAAGATGGACTGTATCAACATCATTATCCATTGATTTTGGGATCTAAAATGATTCAGAGAAGAAAGAAGACATATGAAAAGGATTATAAAGGTAACATGTTGTTAAAAACTTTTTTGGGTAAGATTCCATGTGTCCTCTGATCGATATTCCCAGGATAAAGCCTACACCCTATATTATGTATATAATGAGGATAGTGGAGGGTATGTCAGATAGCTTCTGGTAGGTTGTGGTAGGGAACATTGATTAGCTAAGTAAAGTACATGGAAATGCTTTAGAATTGGTTGCAATAGAAACTTAGGTGAAAAAGTGTTTTAAGGAACTGGTAAGTCTTTGTGTTTTCAAACCACTCACTGATTCGTTCTATGTTTTGCTTGAGGGTAAGCAAAGGATAAGTCCGATGGAGTTGATATGTAATCGTTTTTAATTTTTTCACCCATGATATGTATATGATTTTAGAGTCTTTTATATGCAATTGGTATTGTTTTAGAGTATTTTCAGGTTCAAGTACGTTTTGGAGAATTTTGGTGATTCTGGAGCTTTTTGAGGTGCAGAACTGCGAAGACACGTCAGATGTTTAGCTATGTATGGAGACCTTCCCATTGTGTGATTGAGCTGGGATTTTGAAAAAGGATAGAGCTTTGAGTTAGCTTTCCAATACCACTGGTTTGGGAACCATCTCACGGTTAGATATACACTTATGTCCGTATTACTGAAAAGTAGTCAGTCTGCCTTGCGAGAGCTGTCGAGAAGATGAAAGATTGTCGATCGATGGCACAGGATTAGTGTGGATCGACGGTGATCCCAGAAGACAGGCCCGAGTTGTTTCAAGACCAACTGAAGGCCAGAAACCTCCACAAATTACCAAAATTTCCTTGGACGTGTTTCTAACCTATTTTATGTTTTGTTAAGCCATTGTTGACAGCGATGTGTTTTACCGGTGAGAACAGAAGAGCTTAGGATAGGAGAGAGAGATCTTAACATCTTTACAGAGAAGATCTTTAACTCCCTTAACTCTTATCTTATTATTCTATGCAATTCATTCAGTTATTTATTATGTTTCTCATAATCATGTCTGAGTAGTTCGCTGTTAGATTTAGGGTTCTTCGAGGGTAGTAATGGCTTGTTGACCACATAGAATTGTTGGGGTAATCATTTAGTTTTTTGTTTAAGTTGTTCTTAATGCTGAGTTGAACTTGATAACTTCAACCCTAGATTATAGGATTTAATAGCGTAAGCGAGAGCCTGGCTATAATCATGAAACATAACTTAAATGATCTAAACAACTAGTAATAAACGAGAGTTGAATTAGAAGTTTAGAGAACACATTAATCCACAAAATTGTAACAGTTTAGTAGAAGCTTCGATCGACACCAAGCAGTGGCCATCGATCGACACTGAGTTGAGAGTCACAAGAGTGATCTCCTAAACCTTAGAGTTTGAGTTCGAGAACCGCACTTCATCAAACCCTAGTATCTATTAAGTATACATATTCTAGCTTACCTGAGAGTTCCCCCTAAGTTTAAGATTTCCCGTAAGTCTCTACAAACCAAATCAATCCTGAAATTACTGCTTGCTAAAAACATATATATATTTTCAGCTTTAATTCGAAAGCAATAAGCCTATTGTGCAATCTTATATTTCATGTGGATTTGATCCATAAATACTACACTGAATCTCTTATTTGAGAGAGTAAAAATAACTCCTAGGGTTAATTTGAGAGTACACATAAAAAGCTACATCAGTGGTCACCTCAAGTTATTAGGATGTTTTTTTTGAACTTAAGTTATTAAGATGTTGTTTTGAATTTAAATCGAGAAAACGGTTAAATAAATACTGAATTACACACTTTCGCCAAAAAATATAAACTCATCATTAATCAAAAAATATATGAGCTTGTTTTGACCGAGTTAAATTAGGTAGAAATTTAGTATTACCCATCATATACATCTTTCTCTCTCGAACCCTAGAGAGGAACCTTGCGACGGCGACAAAAAACGCAGAGATCTTTGTCTCTACGATTTGTGTTTTCTCAGTTGATCAGTAAATAGAGATCTTTGTCTCTTGATACTGCTATCCCTGCGCTCATCTCTCTGATCCGAATCGCCACTGCATCTCTTGTCGCTGCCGTATTTCACCAACTGACGTATCCGATAGCAAGGGAGATCTCCGCACCCTCACAGCGATCTCTAGCAGATCCCGTAGGTGACGGCGATCAAGCCTCAAGCTTCTTTCGGACCGTGATCTGGAGGACCTTGACGCCCTTTGACGTGAGATTCTACTGAACCATCGCCGCCGCCGCTGCTCGACGCATTTGACATGGAACTTGTTGTTTTCGTGTAGCCGCCGTGACAACGTTGCAAACAATAGTTACTGCTTGGATCCGCTTCTCTGTGGTTCTTAACCCTGCCGCCCCATCGCCTTCACGTGTTGTCTCGTGTACCTTGGGAAGTCTCCGGTGATATCATGGTTCTTTGACGCGTTATCCTTCCTCTGGTCCAACTTTAACGAGTGATCCTTGTCACTCGGCTTCGGTATAAACTCACGGAAGCAACACGGTTCACGACAGCTACTGGATCTCCTACAGATCTACGAACTATCGGCTAGGGATTCTGGATGCTTACTCCGTATCATCTTCTTGAAGCATCAATCTCTTATATACGTTCATCAATCTCGGCTTAACAAAGTTCACGATCAACCATCTTATACCTTCAACGTTCTCGATTTGTTTAAAATGATTTTCGGGGTTGGCGAATTGGTGATCAATTGTGGTCCCTCATATGGGGTCCTCATCTAGAATGATGTCTACTCATTTGGCAGATATCAAAGGAAAGGGGATGCTGTATGAAGATGATGATGGACCGATAAGACTTACGAATCATGACGATGCTTTCGTCATTAAAGAATTCAGGATGAGTCTCATTGGGAAAATCTTGAACCCAAAGAAACAAAAAGTGGAGAAACTTCTTCAAACAATGCCCTCTCAATGGGGCTTACAAGATAGGATCACAGCGAACGAACTGGGGAATGGAAAGTTTCTCTTCAACTTTAGCTCCGAGGAAGACTTAAACTTTGTTCTTCGACAGAGTCCTTTTCATTTCAACTTCTGTATGTTCGTGTTGGTTAGATGGGAACCAATAGTGCATGATGACTACCCTTGGATAATCCCATTTTGGGTGCAGTTAGTTGGGTTCCCTCTTCACTTATGGACATATAGGAACTTGAGGAATATTGGTGGGAGAATTGGACATGTGGATACCTTAGAACTCTCAGAGGGTCGTATGCTCATTGAGATAGATTTACGCCGGCCATTAAAATTTTCAAGAAAAGTCCAATCACCAGAGGAAGATGAAGTTACTATTGAAATCAAATACGATATGCTTTTCAAGCATTGCACCATATGTGGTTTACTCTCCCATGAAAAAGGATACTGTCCATCTACGAGTATCCAAGCTAGGCTCCAGCAGCCCAGAGCGCGCCCTGACGTTTTCTCTCGAGTCCAAGCTCCAGCAGGAAGACAAGCTCACCACTCTCCGATGCTCGAAAACCATGACTACTTGCAGGAACTACGACTATCTCTGCGCCATCGTGATGTTATGGACCATAGACGGTATGACTCTGGAAATCAAAGTTATGGGAGTAATCACAACCGACCTAGTGTCAGGGAGAGATATGATACTCGAAGGGAGGATCAAAGGGACAGAGTCTTCAGGGCTCGTAATGAATCTTCAAGAGGCAGTAGATATAGAGGAAATTGGTTTGCTCCATACGAGCGTAAACCAGATCAAAGGTGGAGAGCCAAGCCAGCATCTGTTTCAGCGAATGAAGAGGACTTAAGGCGTCCAACGAAACCCTCTGTGGACCGAATGGGGGGGGAACCCCGTGTAGACACTGGAGGTTCACTTGATATTGTTCCCTATGAACAATTATCAATACTCTCGCTATCACCGGAGATTGTGATGCCAAAGAGTGGGGAAGGTCGACAAAGGAGGATGCTAGCAAGTAAGATTGTTACCCCATCTGCTGGTGATAACCCTATGGAGGGTAATGTTACTACCCGTTCAAGAGGTGCAGCCCGAGCTCTCTCCTTTTCCCCATCTATGGCGGCTGGGGTTAATGATGATCAGATTATTGAGGCTTTGGAGGACGTGGAGATGGAAGAACAAGATGATGAGATGGTGGGGTTTGATCCTAAAGAGGATGACCTTCTAGGTGAGGAACTCCTAAAATCTGAAACCAAATGGCCAGAACCGTTACATGTTGTGGAAAAGAGAGCAAAACCAGGGAAGAAGGCATCAAATTCGCTGTGGACAGGAGTCAAGATGGGTGGCTCATTAGGCTTGTCAAGCAAGAAGCTTGGGATCCTTCGTCGGGGATCTCCCAGCAAACGATCTAAGTATTTGAGATCTAATGAGACTGGTGGTTCTGCCAAGTATGGGCGACATAGTGCAAAGAAGATTAAAGAGAGACAGGCGCAAGATGAGGGTTTGATGAGGCCTAAAACCTCATCAAAGGGGGACCCATGAAGACGATCAGTTGGAACTGTAGAGGGATCGGGAACAACCTCACATTTCGACGCCTCAAGGAGATGTGTCTGAAGCATCACCCAGGACTTGTGTTCCTTTCAGAGACGAGAATAATAGGTGGATGTTGCAAAACATCCAGACTGAGTTAGGATTTGATCATTTGTTTACCGTAGAGCCACTTGGCCTTTGCGGTCGTTTAGCTTTGTTTTCTTTTGTAGAATTTCAAGTTAATGTTTTATTTTCAAATAACAGAATGATTGACGTTGAGGCAATCATTGATGGAATAAAACTCTATATGACATTTGTGTATGGTGACCCTGTCTTAGAACATAGGGATTATGTGTGGGAACGTCTTACGCGTTTCTCAACGACAAGAGTTGGACCCTGGTTTATGATTGGTGAGTTCAATGAAATAACGTGTCATAATGAAAAGGTGGGTGGAAGACCTCGGACAGATAGCTCTTTCCTGCCTTTTAAACAGATGCTCAATGATTGTGGAATGCTGGAATTCCCATGCTCTGGAAATACACTATCATGGGTTGGAAAAAAGGCAGGGCGAATCACAGTCAGATGTCGTTTAGACAGGGCTGTTGGAAATGAAGATTGGCACGAGAAGTTCCCTCACTCAGGGGTAACCTATTTGCTTTTGTGGGGTTCGGATCATCGTCCGGTTCTAGCAAATATCCTTACTAAGCCGGTGCAAAAATCGAAATCTTTCAAATTCGATAAGCGATGGATTGACGATGAGGAAGTACGGCAAGTTATTCTGGAGGGCTGGAATTCTTCAGAGCTCCCCACTAATGCGAATATTATGGATCACATATCGAGCTGTCGCAAAGCCTTAAGATCATGGAGGAGGCAGCAAGATTTAAACTCTGGAAAACAGGTGGAGGAATTTAAGGAAAAGGTGGAGGCGATGTACCTCGATGACGAGGACACAACTGAGGATATAGCGAAGGAGCTGAAGGAATTATCTGACGCTCTTAAGGCGGAAGAGATATTCTGGAAACAAAAGAGTAGAGTGTTCTGGCTCCAAGAAGGTGATCGAAATTCAAAATTCTTCCATTCAGTAACAAAGCAAAGGAGAGCAAGGAATAAAATATCCCAGCTCCTCGAATCTGATGGGAATGCAGTGGAGGACGAAGATGGTCTAGTGGGCATCGCTACTAGCTACTTCCGTGAGTTATTTGGGACATCTAACCCTGAGAATATTGAGGAGGCTCTCTCAGAAGTATCTACTAAGATTTCAGGTGCTGTGAATGAGGATCTTACAGCTCCGGTCACGGAATGGGAAGTCAAGCTAGCTCTATTCGCAATACATCCGGAGAAAGCTCCAGGACCAGATGGGATGACTGCTCTGTTTTACCAGAGGTTTTGGGACATTGTAAAGGATGATTTAACTCATATGGTTAATCAATTCTTATTTGAAGGATCGATGGCGAATGGCTTAAATGACACAAACATCTGTCTTATCACAAAGGTGGACAAACCAAATGAGATGTCTAATTTCAAGCCTATTAGTCTCTACAATGTTAGCTATAAGATAATCTCCAAGGTCTTATGTCAGAGATTGAGAAAAGTCTTACCTGGATTAATTTCAGAAACTCAATCGGCTTTCGTTGCCGGACGACAAATTTCTGACAATGTCATGATTGCACAAGAAATGTTCCATACTTTAAGGACTAAACCAAATGGTCACAACAAGAGGATGGCCATTAAGACTGATATGAGCAAAGCGTACGATCGAATGGAGTGGCCTTTCATCCAGGCTGTTATGCAAAAAATGGGGTTCTCGGAACTTTGGATTGATTGGATCATGCGATGTATATCTTCGCTGAGGTACAAAATTCTCATAAATGGTCAGCCAAGGGGAAACGTTGTCCCGGAAAGAGGCCTACGTCATGGAGATCCTTTGTCTCCTTTCATTTTCATTATATGCACGGAAGCGCTCGTTAGCCTTCTTAATCATGCAGAGAACCAAGGAAAGATAACGGGGATGCGGGTAACACGCGCATGTCCCTCAGTATCTCACCTTCTCTTTGCTGATGATAGCCTTTTCTTCTGTAAGGCGGAGCCCCGTGAATGTGAGGAAGTAATGAAAGAGATTAGGAAATATGGGAAAGCATCGGGCCAGTGCATTAACTTCGAGAAATCTTCTCTGCTCTTTGGCAAGAAGATAAGTGCTACAACTAGACAACAGATCAAAGATAAGTTAGGAATCCAAAATGAAGGAGGGATGGGTTCATACTTGGGAATTCCAGAAGAAATTAGTGGCTCAAAATGCAAACTTTTTGCTTTCCTCAAAGACAAGTTAATGCATAGAGTGAACGGGTGGACAGGGAGATGGCTATCGAAAGGTGGGAAGGAGGTTCTGATTAAATCTATTTTATTAGCTATGCCTACATACGTGATGTCTACATTCCTCCTGCCATTGGAGATCTGTGAAAAGCTCGCAAGTGCCATCGCACAGTTTTGGTGGAGCTCAAATCCCCCAAAGAGAGGTATTCATTGGGCTAAATGGGAAAAGCTATGTAAACCTAGGTGTGAGGGAGGTTTGGGATTTCGTATGATCCATGAGTTCAACTTGGCCTTATTAGCGAAACAATTATGGAGATTAGTTCAGTTTCCGGATTCATTGGTGGCTAGGGTGCTCAAGGGGAGGTATTACCAAATGAGTTCGCCTTTGCGTTCAAATTCGAGCAGCAGCCCATCCTATGTGTGGACTAGCATTGCGGCGGCGCGGGACCTATTGTTGCTTGGCATTAGACATAAGGTACACTCTGGATATGAAGTTAAGGTGTGGGAGGTCCCAACAATACCAGCTCGTCGGGCTAACCCATCTGGCCATGTTTTATCCCTGAACCTGAGAGTCAGTGATCTGATAAATCCAGACTCAAAGGATTGGGACATTGATCTGCTGGCAAATTATATCCATCCGGCCGATATTCCCCTCATAAGGAGTTTATTCATAAGTACAACGAACCGTAGGGATTCTTTCTGCTGGAGTTATACTAAAACTGGTCAGTATACTGTCAAATCAGGGTATGAGGTGGCCCGACATCTCCTGAGAAAGGATACTGAGAGTTTGGTATGCGAACCTGGTATAACTGATCTCCAAGCTTTCGTTTGGAAAGTCAAAGCTCCTCCCAAGATGCGCCATCTTATGTGGCAGCTGATAACAGGACATGTCGCGGTTACTCGAAACCTGAATTACAGGAATATGCGATGCGATGATTTCTGTCCCAGGTGTGGAGAGCCGGAAGAAACTGTCACTCACGCTATTTTTGAAAGTCCTCCTGCCTTGCAAGTTTGGGCCTTATCCTCGACGCCTTTGGGACAAAATACTTTTCCATTGTCTAGTATCTATGCAAATATGGATTACCTTTTTGGCGGAAGGAGGATATTGTTTCTGCGTCACAGAGAGACCCCTATCCATGGATAATTTGGTACATATGGAAGGCCAGGAATGACAAACTTTTTAGGGGGATTGACAGAGACCCTATGGAGTTGGTAAGATTTGCAGAAAGTGAATGCCTTGCGTGGTTTAATGCTAATGACAAGTCTGGCCAGAATCCGCAAGTACCTAGTATCGCTGAGACTTAGACCATATGTCTAGAGAATATTTGCATAATGGATGGTTCTTGGACCGACGCTGATCAGTATAGCGGCTGTGGTTGGGTGTGGAAATCTGACGGTGGGACGATAGAGCTAATGGGAATGAGAAATTTGAGGAAGCGCGAGACAGCTCTTCATTCCGAGCTCGAAGCTTTTAGATGGGCGCTAGAATGTATGCTTCAATACTCGTCCTGTCAACGCTTTGGTACGGACTGCAAGGACCTTATCGCAATGCTATCGGATCCGCAGGCTTGGCTGCGATTTGCAACGGAACTGAAGGCTATTAAAACCCTGCTGATCTGCTTTCCGGAGTTTGAGATTTGTCATATTCCGAGGGCTCACAATGGAGTGGCTGATGCTTTGGCCAAAACCACTCGTACTTTTCATAGAGATTTATGTTTTGTTGGTAGTTCTATTCTGGTCTGGCTTCCCAGACCACCTCAAGCCTGAGTAATAGAATTGCCGTTTGATGTCAAAAAAAAATTAGGTAGAAATTTAGTTAGTTAACTTTAACTTTCACTTAACGGACATTTATTTCTTAACGTAAATCAAAATGATGTTATTTTGCTAAATAAAAAATAAAACTTCATCATAAAAATACTGTAATTATGCAGTTTTGTTAAAAAGAAAAAAGCATGAACACCTCATTGATCCAAAAATAGAATATTTGTTTTCGTTGAGACAAACTAGATATAAACCAAGAATCAAAGATCCGAACCAAACAAAAAAATGAATCAATACCCGATCCAAGATATAAAAGTGCTAATCAAAAGAACATGTGCAAATCAATCTCGCGTACGTTTGCTTACAAGTTATCATTAGTAATTTATAAACCCTTATATATTTTACTAGATTTATAAGTCCTTATAAATATTTATTAGATAACATAAACCGTTTAAATATCATTGACATAAACAAACGTAAGCACTAAGCGAGAGAGAGTGCGACGGCGACTAAACCACGAGTTCCTTTGAACTGTGCCTCACCGTCTGTCAAGAGATCGTTGTCTCTTGAATCATAGGGATCACTGTCCTTTGAGCCTAGTGATCGTTGTCTCTGATCTGTAGTCGCCGTCGTCCCTGCATTCGTCGTCATCACTGCGTTCATCCCGTTGTCTCTGATCTGATTCGTTCGCCGTTGTCTCTGATCTGATCTCGTTCGCCGTCGTTGTCTAACCCGTAGCAGACATCGATCTGAGACAAGAACTTCAGATTGCGCGTTCCTTTGATCGTGTTTCGGGGTTACTCAGTTCAATAAATCATTGTCTCTTGAACATGCTAACCTTGTGATTACTCATCAATACAAAGGGTTGCCATCAATTCCATTGCCGTCTATCTCCATTCACTATTCCGACGTTACTCACTGTTAAGTCCTCACTTGATGGTCTGATTGACACGGTTCATCTTTGCGAAAGCGTTGTCAACGTTAAAACGACATCGTCACATCGTCGTCCATTGAACATTGTCGTAAAAGTTAACACGATATAATCACATCACGTCCGCTCGTGGAGTCACCTTCTATGGGTTTTTTTTTCCAAGCTTGTACGTCTCTTATACCACCGAATCACATCTTCGGTGCACTAAGGGTTTTTGGACTACTAATCAAATAAACGACACTTCAGTTCTTTAGTTGGGGGAGTTATCTTGTGGTGTAGTTGTAAGGCCCTCATATGGGGTCTTCGTCACGTATGAGGATCGGGTACTCTCAAGACGCCAAAGGCAAAGGAGTGTTGTACGAGATGATGATGAGCCTATACTGCTCACGGATCATGACGATGCTTTCGTCATTAAGGAATTTCGCTTATCCTTAATAGGCAAGATCTTAAACCCAAAGAAACAGAAGGTGGAAAAACTTCTTCAAACAATGTCTTCTCAATGGGGCTTACAAGATAGGATTACTGCCAATGATTTTGGAAATGGGAAGTTTCTCTTCAACTTCAGCTCCGAGGAGGTTCTTAACTCTGTTCTTCAACAGAGTCCTTTTCACTTCAACTTCTGTATGTTCGTGTTGGTCCGCTGGGAGCCAATAGTTCATGATGATTATCCTTGGATAATCCCATTTTTGGTTCAACTAGTTGGTTTTCCTCTTCATTTATGGACAGACAGAAACCTAAGGAATATTGGTGGGAGAATTGGACATGTTAACACCATGGATCTCTCTGAGGGTCGTATGCTCTTAGAGATAGACTCACGACATCCACTAAAATATTCAAGGAAAGTTCAATCACCAGAAGGGAATGAGGTTACTATCGAAATCAAATATGACATGCTATTCAAGCACTGTACTATTTGTGGTCTACTCTCTCATGAGAAAGGATACTGTCCGACTACAAGTATCCAAAACAGGCTACAACCGCCAAAAGAGCGCCCTGATGTATTCTCCAGAGTTCAGGTTCCATCTGAAAGATTTTCCCAGCACTCTTTGGTGCATGAGAAATATGATAACAAACAGGTGTCTCGTCAACCCTGGAAACAAGGGGAAGACCTGGATCATAGACGGGTCAGTTCGGATCGACAAGACAATGGAGAGCGAGGATATGATACTCCATATCGTCCTAGGGAGGGATATGCTACCCGAGTAGAGGAACGCTCAGACAAAGTTCATAGGAATCGTAATGACTATTACAAAAGCAAGAGATATGGAGGAAGTCGATATGAGCCATATCATCTCAGGTCAGATCAAAGATCGAAAGAAAAGCCAATGAGTAATAGGGAGGATATGAAACGATTGGCTATACATGAGAAGGCTTCGAAGAGGGACTCTAATACATCATGTGTTGACATGTGTGCTACTTTGGACATTGTTCCTTATGAACAAAGAGAAGATATCCCTGGATCTATGGTATAGGAGCAGCAGAGAAGTGGGGATGTTCGACAAGGGAGGTTGTAATCAAGTAAGATTGTAACCCCATATGCAAGGGACAATCCTATGGAGGGAAACATAACTATCCGTAGTAAGGGAGCAGCTCGAGCGCTCTCCTTCTCTCCCTCACATGCGCAAGATGCTAAGGAGGATCAAATTATCGGGGCTCTGGATGACATGGAGATGACAGAACAAGATGATGGTATGCTGGACTTTGAACCAAATGATGATGACCTACTAGGACAAGAGCTCTTGGAATCTGAATCTAAGTGGCCAGAACCATTATATGTCGTTGAAAGGAGGTCAAAATCAGGTACAAAGGTACCCAGAGTAAAGAAATCAGGCCCTAAGGTCACTGCTCCCTTGGGCTTTCCGAGTAAGAGACTTGAGTTCCTTCGTCGGGGATCTCCAAGCAAACGATCAAAAGCTTTGGGAGCAAATTTGTCTAGGAGTGTTGATAAGTCTGGGTGCCACAGTGTGAAGAAGATAAAAGAAAAACATGCAAAAAAGGAGGAAGTGATGAGGCCTACAAACTCATCGACTATGGAGTCATGAAGACGATAAGTTGGAACTGTAGAGGGATTGGGAACAACCTCACAGTTCGACGCCTTAAGGAGATGTATCAAAAGCATTGCCCAGGACTTTTGTTCCTCTCCGAGATGAAGAATAATAGGTCAATGTTGCAAAACATTCAGACCGACTTAGGATTTGATCGTTTGTTTACCTTAGAGCCACTTGGCCTTCGCGGTGGTTTAGCTTTATTTTCATTAGAAGAATTTCCAATTAATGTTTTGTTTTCAAATAACAAAATGACTGATGCTGAGGCAATCATTGATGGAATAAAATTCTATATGACGTTTGTGTATGGTGATCCTGTGTTAGAACAAAGAGATCAAGTATGGGAACGTCTTACGCGTTTCTCAACAACGAGAGTTGGACCTTGGTTCATGATAGGTGACTTTAATGAAATAACAAGTCATGATGAAAAGGTGGGAGGAAGACCTCGCTCTGATACCTTTTTCCTACCTTTTAAACAAATGCTTAGCGATTGTGGAATGCTGGAATTTCCATGCTCTGGAAATATGTTATCATGGGTTGGAAAAAGAGCAGGGAGAATCACAGTCAGATGTCGATTGGACAGAGCTGTTGGTAATGATCTGGCATGAAAATTTTCCACACTCAGGGGTAAACTATATGCGGCTGTGGGGATCGGACCATCGTCCGGTTCTCGCAAATATCCTTTCGAAACCTGTGAGAAAATGGAAATCTTTCAAATTCGACAAAAGGTGGATTGATAACACGGAATTACGACAAGTTATTCTGGAAGGTTGGAAATCTCCAGACCTTCCCCCAAATGCAAATATCTTGGAGCACATTGCAAGTTTTCCTAAGGATATATGGTCATGGAGGAGGCAGAATGTCTTAATTTATGGAAAACAGGTGGAGGATCTAAAGGAAAAGGTGGAGGGGCTGTACTTGGATGATGCAACCACTGAGGAAATCGCGGAGGCGTTGAAGGAATTATCTGACGCTCTTAAGGTAGAAGAGGTATTCTGGAAACAAAAG
This sequence comes from Moricandia arvensis, assembly GCA_905132765.1. Classification (NCBI taxonomy): domain Eukaryota; kingdom Viridiplantae; phylum Streptophyta; class Magnoliopsida; order Brassicales; family Brassicaceae; genus Moricandia; species Moricandia arvensis. Next base: position 57,159 of record CAJHQP010001018.1, read on the forward strand.
AGTTGAGTGTTCTGGCTTCAAGAAAGTGACCGAAATACAATTTTTTTTAACTTATCAACAACGCAAAGGAGAGCACGAAACAAAATCACCCAACTTATTGATTCTAATGGAATTGCAGTGGAAGATGATGATGGTCTAGTAGCCATTGCTACCAGCTATTTTAGAGATCTAGTCCGGAAAATATTGATGAGGCTCTCTCGGAGGTTTCCATAAAGATTACTGTGGCAGTTAATAAGGACCTTACATCACCGGTTACAGAATGGGAGGTCAAACTAGCTCTGTTCGCGATGCATCCTGAGAAAGCTCCAGGGCCAGACGGAATTACAGCATTGTTTTACCAGAAATTTTGAGATATCGTAAAGGAGGATTTAACCCTTATGGTCAACCAATACCTTTTTGAGGGGACGATGGCGAATGGACTAAATGACACAAATATCTTCCTTATCCCTAAGGTGGATAAACCAAATGAGATGTCCAAGTTCAGACCCATTAGTCTATGTAATGTTAGCTACAAGATAATATCTAAGGTCCTATGCCAACGATTAAAAAAGTTTTACCAGGCCTAATCTCGGAGACACAGTCAGCTTATGTTGCTGGAAGCAAAATTTCTGATAACGTCATTATTGCACAAGAGATGTTTCATGCGCTGAGAACTAAACCAAATGGGCGAAATAAGAGCATGGCCATTAAGACAGATATGAGCAAGGCGTATGATCGTATGGAATGGCTCTTCGTCCAGGCGGTTATGCAAAAAATGGGGTTTTCAGAGATTTGGATTGAGTGGATCATGAGGTGTATAACTTCGGTACAATACAAAGTGCTTTTGAATGGTCAACCAAGGGGAAACATTGTTCCATGAAGAGGCCTACGTCAAGGAGATCCTTTGTCTCCTTTCATTTTTATCCTTTGCATAGAAGCGCTCGTTAGCCTTCTTAATCATGCTGAGAACCAAGGGAAGATAACAGGGATGCGGGCAACACGCGCATGTCCCTTGATATCTCACCTTCTCTTTGCTGATGATAGCCTTTTCTTTTGTAAGGCGGAGCCCTGTGAATGTGAGGAAGTAGTGAAAGAGATTAGGAAATATGGGAAAGCGTCTGGTTAGTGTATAAACTTCGAGAAATCTTCCTTGCTCTTTCGTAAGAAGATAAATGCTCATGCTAGACAACAGATTAAAGACAAGCTTGGAATTCAAAACAAGGGAGGGATGCGATCTTATTTTGGGAATACCTAAAGACATTAGTGGCTCCAAATGTAAGCTTTTTGCTTTCCTCAAAGACAATTTGATGCATAAAGTGAATGGCTGGACGGGTAGATGGTTATCAAAAGGCGGAAAAGAGGTCCTTATTAAATCTATATTATTGGCTCTTCCGACATATGTGATGTCTACTTTCTTGCCTCCATTGGAGACTTGTGAAAATCTTGCTAGTGCCATTGCACAGTTCTGGTGGAGCTCAAATCCGCCTAAAAGAGGTATTCATTGGGCGAAATGGGAAAAACTTTGTAAGCCACGAAACGAAGGAGGTCTGGGATTTTGTATGATACATGAATTCAATCTGGCTTTACTAGCGAAACAATTATGGCGACTAGTCCAATTTCTGGATTCCCTAGTAGCTTGGGTGCTAAGAGGGAGATATTATCAGATGAGTTCGCCTTTCCGTTCAATCTCGGCTAATAGTCCATCATATGTCTGGAATAGTATTTAGGCAGCGCGAAGCTTACTACTATTGGGTATTAGACAAAAGATCCATTTCGGACATGAAACTAAGGTGCGGGAGGATCCTTGGATCCCGACAATGCCAGCTAGACCGGCCTCCCTCAACTGCTCCTGTCTTGCATCCGAATATGAGAGTCAGTGATCTGATAAATCAAGATTCAAAGGAGTGGGATATTGAACTTTTGACAAATTATGTTGATTTGGAAGACATTCCTCTTATCAGAAGCCTAGCTATAAGTAAGTTCAATCACAGAGACTCTTTCTGCTGGAGCTACACTAAGAATGACCAATACACGGTTAAATCAGGCTACAGGGTATCCCATAAGCTTTTGAGAAAGGATATGGAGATCGGGACTTGTGAACCCAGTATTACTGACCTTCAAGCCTTTGCTTGGAAAGTCAACGCACCCCCAAAGATGTGCCATCTTATATGGCAATTGATAACATAACACGTGGCGGTCACAAAGAATTTAAATTACAGAAATTTGAAATGTGATGACTATTGCCCGCGGTGTGGGGAGCCAGAGGAATCAGTAACCCATTCCATTTTTGAGTGTCCTCCTGCCTTACAAGAATGGGCTTTATCTTCGATGCCCTCTGGACCAAATCTTTTTTCCAATGCCGAGTATCTTTACCAATATGGATTATCTATTATGGCGAAAGAATGAGCACGATGGACATGATTCATATAGAGATCCTTTTCCATGGATAATATGGTAGATCTGGAAGGCCCAGAATGATAAACTCTTTAGGGGAATTGACAGAGATCCAATGGAGCTAGTACGATACGCGGAAAGTGAATGCCTTGCGTGGTTTAAGGCAAATGAGGCGATCAATCAGAATCCACAAGTGCATAGGAACGAGATAGCACAGTTCTTATGTCTTGAAAATATTTGTATGGTGGATGGTTCCTGGGCCAACACAGATCAGTATAGCGGCTGCGGCTGGGAGTGGAAGAGCTACAATGGGAAAATTGAACTCATGGGGAAGTGATATATAAGGAAGCGAGAGACGGCACTTCACTCATAATTAGAGGCCCTAAGATGGGCAATGGAATGTATGCTCCAACATTCATCCTGCCAACGTTTTGGCATATATTGTAAGGACATTATCGCAATGTTAGCAGAACAGCGAGAATAGCTGAGCTTCGCAACATAATTGGAGAAGATACATACATTACTGATTTCCTTCCCATATTTTGAGATATGCCATATTCCAAGAGCTCATAATGGAACTGCGGACGCACTGGCTAGGAATGTGTGCTCTTTTCATAGAAATGTTTGTTTTGTTGGTTGTTCTATTCCGGTCTGGCTTCCCAGACTACCTCAATTTTGAATAATAGAATGGCCGTTTGATGAAAAAAATACTTATTAGATTTATAAACCCTTAAAAATAGTTAACTACATTTATAAGCCCTTATAAATAGTTAACTAGTTTATTATATCTTCTCTTTCACAACTTAACAGATTGTAGATTGATAGAGACTTACTTAAGCATTCTGCTAAGACAAAATTTCTCCCCTACAATGGTGTGAGTAGTTTTTGGGCGTCTATCTTGAGGATACAACTATCGATCTCCATACAACACACCATACGGAGACCGTAGAAAACTATACTCAGTTTTTCTACAGAAATTTGTTTTGGGGAAGAAGAAGATTGAATCAAAATTATTATGTGTCTCTTCTGTATGTCAATGCATGGCTTCATATATTAACTCAAGCGTTGCTTTTAATCAACTCATATGTTGACTCAAGAGATACCTTTAATCGACGTATACATTGACTCTTAACTGTTTGTATCTGAAACGGTGATTTGTTTATTTAATTAAAGTCTAACAATACCCATATTTTCTATTCAAACTCAACAATACCGCACATTTGAATAGGAAATAAGTTCGAATAATTATGAGAAAGTAGAATCAGTATGCATCAAAAGAGGTGTTTTTGGACTTGAATATTTCCTAGTAACAACTTATCAGATTTAATTTTTGGGTAATGAATTATAGTCTCATATTAACCACATATTGTTGTAAACCAAGACAATAAGTGGTACACATATTTTTCCAGCTCATTTCTAGTTTATACGATCGTGTTCATTTTGGTCATGAACATATCCTAACTTCATGAGAGCTTTAGAGAATTTAGCCATATCAATTGTCATAGGTGCGACCTGACATCACTCTCATATAGGTAACATTAATAAAAATACTCCATTATATCTCTCTTCTAGAAAAGATATTAACATTATTAAGAATAAATTATCCAACTCTTAATCATTAATGGATATACATTGTTATTTCATAGGAATGAGAAATGTGTAAAATACAGTCTTGAGTCTTCCTCAACTAGTTTCTATTGAACCTAGACCATGGGATCTCCAATATATGTTGCTAGGTTAGGTTTCCATCAAGTGATGACTCATTGTGTTGCCTTGCGACTCATTCCCGTCGAAGTAAATACAACTTTCTCTTTAGGTAGGCCTTTAGTCAAGGATCAGCCAAGTTTTCCTTTGATCTAATGTAATCCAATGCTATCACCCCATTGGAAAGCAATCGTCGTATTAATGCATGTCTACGTCTTATATGTCTTGACTTGCAATTGTAAATTTATTTTTCCCTTCATTTAAAAAGTCATACTGTCACAATGAATGCATAGTGCAGTTACGGGTTTTAGCCATAGAGGAATATCTTCAATAAAATTCCTAAGCCATTCAGCTTCCCCTGCAACTTTATCTAACGCGATAAATTCGGATTCAAGTGGAGAACGTGCAATACATGTTTGTTTAGATGATATCCAAGACACAACAGCACCAGCAAGTGTAAACACATAACCACTTGTAGATTTGCTATCTGTGCTCCCTGAGATTCAATTAGCATCACTATATCCCTCTAAAACAAGAGGAAATTTTGTGAAATACATACCATAATTAGTTGTATGGTTTAATACTTTAATACTCTGCCTAAAACGTTCCAGTGTTCTCTATTTTGATTACTAGAATATCGACTCAATGAGTAAGCCAAATATGGTCTACTCTAACTGAGATACACTTTCACCTTCATTTTTTGAAAGTTTACACATTGGATCAAAGGGAGCAACAACTGGTCTATCATCAAAATGAGCAAATTTCTTTACAAGTTTCACATAATGAGACTGAGTAATTGAATAACCATTTGACTCACGTTTAACTCTAATTCCAAGAATTAGGTCAGCCAATCTCATCTTTCATTTTGAAACTGTCACTCAACATCCTCTTTGTGGCTTTGATAATATACGTTTAATTGTACCCTTTGTCAACATATCATCCACATCTATTATTATAAAGAAGACCCTGTCTCTCTTCCTAGAGAAAACACGTCATCAATTCATTCATTCTGGGCGTGACACTTGTTAATCAAAGTAGTTTCTCTTGCACTTAATTACGATGGGCCTTTCCCTTTGTTTGTCAACAAGTATTTCTGATCAATATTTTGGGCTTAACATAATTGAGTTTTTTGGGCTTAGAATGTAGGGTAACACATGAGGCTTCTTCCCCAAAAGAATTGTCGACAAACGAATTACAACGTCGCTGCGTTTTACCACCTCCAGTTCAGACCTACAACCATTGAAAATTCACAGCACCGACCACACTGAAACCAATCAAGGTCAGTTGGAAGGCGTCGTATTTGTATGTTCGATTCCACTTCTTCTACTCTTGATTGAATTTCGGAACAGTTATGGAAGTCGGTTGGATTTATGCATCCTCATTGACTATCACATTAACACCAATTTTCCACTACTCACACGATCTACAAATCAATGAATCCCCTCACCCAATCCTTTGCTTGAATCCTCCACTATAAATATGTAAGTTTCCTAGCCAAAAAATCATTACTTCAGTCCTCTCGGTCACTTCCTTCCATACTTTTTCAGCGACTGTTATCGCGACCTCCTCCCTGTTACTCCATGTAGGCCGGCCGTTGTAGCTCCACCATTGAACTGCGTCTCATCAGATTCTGGAATGTGAAGAATCCGGTTAACTTATGGTTTTTAATATCTCCTTGATGCAAGAGTAATTCCTGTAAGGAAACAAATTATCACCTTCAAATTCATGTAGAGTTTATACTTTTTTATTTCAAATAAAAGTAATCCTTCTTTCACTTTTCACTACATCAGTCTGAAACCTAGAATACATGCTTAGACAGACCATGTCTCAACTCTTTCTTTATTCTCTCTTTCATCCTTTTATTTCTTAAAACTATAGCACTGAATTACTCATGTAGGAAGCTATGTATTCTTCTGTAGACGCTGTCAATGGAAGGGTTACTAAGAAAATGTATTGTTTTTTTTTTTTTGTTGTCTTTGTTCTTGACAAAGAAGAAAGTAAGGGAGCACAAGGAGAGTATTGTTAATTAAATCAGAGAGGCTGTCGAGAATATAATTCAGACTATGATTTCTCTTTTGAAAACATGAGAAATATTCAAGGAGTTCAGACGGTCAGTTTCTTTTCTTTCTTGTTGTTTTTCATTAACTATGAATAGATGGGTGTTGCTTGAATGTAATTGATATTAATATATGTTACATTAAGTCTTTGATTTGTAGTTTCGTTCTTCTTGGTTCAGGTTCTTTCTCGGCTCAAACAAAGTGATGCATGTTGCTCTTGGTCATTATGCTTCTGATGAAGTCCGTCATGCCCTCTTTATAGCCTCCAAGGTTGTGTATTATGCTTCTTAAAATTGTACTATATTACTTGGTCTAAATTGTTATCTGATGCGTTTTTACATATGTTTTGGAATGTATTTTCCAACTGTTCATGGTGATGCATGACTTCTTATTGCAGATATGCCAAAGAAAGAGGTTGAAAAGGTATCATCTCTCTCCCGAAGCCCACTTTTTGCAATCTTGCTTTGGTTAAAGCAACAATGAAAGACTTGCATTGTATCCATCTCTTGGCTTTACCGTATCTTTGTTGTAACTGTTTCAAAATGCTTCTCTTGGTTTTCATTGCAGCTTATTAAACGCTTATGACTCATTTAACGCTCATGGAAGTTCAGAATTTTCAAGGACTGAAAGCACTGCAGTAGAAATAATTTGTGATTAAAACTATTGCCATCTTGATAAACAAACAAGCTTGACTGTGTTTTTTTTTCATTACTGATGAACTCTGTTTTGGTACAATTGATTGATCAGGTTGAACTGAAGAAAGATTCTCTAGAACAGTTCACAGATGAGATGAAATTGTTTCTAAGGAAGTAGGGTATGCATGTTCGACTCAACAAATGTTAGAATCTTATCACTTTTAGTTCCCTTTCTTTCTGATTCACAAAGTTAATTTCTTTTGTTAAATCATTATGTAGGTACGGTAGAATTACTCAGACTTTGTTTGTGAAAGCCTTTCTTTTGTATGTTTTATGAACATTGAATTTTCAATGATGAGATTATAGTTAGTAAAACTGATCCGATGAACAAATGTGACTTGATCTGAATTATAAAATATAATATATATTTTTTAAACATGATATCTAATATTAAATGATTCTTAAATACTTAATAAAAAGTAAAACGTCTTTTAATAATAAAAGATATAGTGAATTTGTTAAATAAAAAATAGATTAATTATATACATAATAAAATAAATATAAAATCACAAAAAGTAATAGAAGAAAAATAAAACAATCACTAATTATATTCTGGAAACTAAATAATAATATATATTCCTAAAAAATTATCAGTTTAAATAATATGTTTATTTGGTAATTATTTCAACTTTATATAGTAATATCAACAATATATTTTGTAGCATCAAGCTAATTATAAAAAAAATCTACTATTTTATGTTGCATATTCTCTAAACTAATATGTATAAATAAATGTATAAGAGAACTTAAAAGTCTCAATAGATTTATTCAAAGTAGAAATAATTTATAATTTATATGTTGGAATTCAACTTTAATTTGAATAAATTAATGTATTTTACTTACTGATTATAATAATAAAAAAAAGGAATAATCAGATTTGAAAATGTTAGATGATGACATTTGCATCATAATATTTTAAAATTAAAACAAACTTTATTTTCAACAAGAAACATAAAATATTCAATATAATTTTACTTTACATAAATGCAATTTAGTTATATTCCTTTTTCAGAAAAAAAATTTAGTCATATTCCATTTTTTATGTAAAGTAAAATGGTTCATATACGAAACAAAGATGCGTTTCCAATATAAATTGTACTAGATTTTGACCCGCTCTTGAAAAGGCATATATATTTTTTGTATATTAAAAATTATATATAACTAAAAATATTTTAATTTCTATTTTTTAAAAATTGAAAGTATATTTTGATTACCTTTTTAAAAATTATAACATATTCTGATTACCATATTCTGATGAAGTTGTTATATTTAGGTAAGATATGAAAATTATGAATGTAGATAGATAGTTGAATAATAGTAATAATTATAAATATCCGGTTTAAATTAAATAGTATCATAAATTATGTAATACGCTAACAAACTTGAAACAGTCCGAAAGTTAAATGATAACTTTCAATGATATATAAATTTAAGATAGACTCCCATATTCTCAACACATTGCCGTTTATTCGACCACTGCAAAATACAATATCTGATAACATTTCTTGACAAGCAGAAGGTCAACACACATAATCAACCATTTTATTAGCACAACGAAACAAAAAATATATTCACATTTTGCGCGAAGTAAAATAAAAATAGCTATAAGAAACCTCTTTAATTTTAGTTTAGATTTACACAAATATTAAAATATATTAATTCATTAGTACTAAAATAATAATAATCTTAAAAATCAATTAAGAAATAATAATAGAAGAAAACTTTTAACATAAACTTTGTATTCTTCATAAAAAATTACAAAATTGACAATACTTTTGATCAATTATTTTATTTATAAAACTCATGAAATACTAAAAAGTTACAAATTTACTATCAATTTTTTATATAATTTCAATTATAAATAATAATAAATTTCGTATAGAAATCTTAGTATCTCCCATTTGTATGGATGATAATGATATTTAATAAATGATTCTCTACATTTTTTTTTATCAGTTTACATAGATTTCTTTACGTTCTTTGAATGAATTTTGGTGCCCTCTATATACCTTTATAATTACCATTAAAGTTTAGACCAACAAATTCAAAACTAAACGTTTTGTTTAAAAACAAACAAAAAAGAAAATAAACTCAATTTCGTTTACTTAAAAATCGTAATACATATATATAACATATATATATATATATATGTCTGATTATGAGGAAAATGCGATAACAAACAATATTTTATGTTTGTTAAATGTATGAAGGGCACAATATTCATATTCCTTAAATCCTCTAAATATTTAAGAACATCACTGCAATTAAAAGTGCGCCGAGCATTATGACTGATCGGCCGTCGCAAAGTCTAATACCTTAAATAAAGAAGATATATGGTTGAATCGTTATTTATTTAAATAATGCTTATGCATGAACTTTCTCTCATACGTTTTCATCTTAAATGTTTTTTGAATTTTTCCACAATGTGTATTCTATATATTTTATCCATACAACCTATCCTTTTCCCCATTATAAGTATATCTTTTACATTTTGCTTTTCTACTCCAATTAGTCATACTTACACATAAAATAAATAACATGTGCATGATATTTATAAATAAATACATCTAACGCTTTGCATAAAAAAAATCCTACATCATAATAGCTATATGCTTCAAAAAACATGACACTACCCCACATGTAACTTCAGTCGTTTGACTACATAAATATATCATGTTAGAACATAAACTACTTCATCTCCATCCAATAGACATGGAAAGACATGGAAACAGACCAAGATTATGCTCTTTCATTCGACTACGAAACATACCCAGCAGTTTCGGAACCCAAGCTAAAATATCGATTAAGTTATCCATAAACAAACCAAACTAAAATATATTACGTATAATCTCACCTCTTCTAATTTGTTTATAATACAACAAAACACCATTATACACATCTTTGCTATGTAAACTATAATACAAACCACAAAACCATCAAAAAATAATAAACCAATATTATTTGTAAAGTATAACCCGCCCGTAGGGCGGGCCGACCCTAGTATAGACATAAAGTGATCATATCGTTTTTAGTTTTCTTAATATAAACAGACTTCTCACATTCATTTAGAGAAAAAACATACGAGTTCATTGTATCATCAAACTTCTCATGCCACTGTTTTGGCGCTTGCTTTAGTCCATATAAAGACTTTATAAGCTTACACACTTTCTTTTCTCTCTCTTTGACTATAAAGCCTTTGGGTTGTTCCATATATATATACCTGTATCTAATTCACCATTTAGGAATGCTGTTTTAACATCCATTTGATGAACTACTAGATCGTATATGGTTGAGATCGCTATTAGCTATCTTATAGAAGTAATTCTTGTGATTGGAGAATTTGTATCAAAGAAGACAAGACCTTCTTTTTAAAGAAATCCCTTTGCCACTAATCTAGCTTTATATTTCTCAATTGTTCCATCCGATCTTAGTTTCTTTGTAAATATCCGTTTATGTCCAATTGGTTTACTACCCGGAGGTAAATCTACCAATTCCCACGTATGGTTACTCAGAATGGATTCCACTTCACATTGTATCGCTTCTTTCCAATAAGGTGCTTTGGGAGATTCCATTGTAGCTTTATATGTTTGTGGTTCATATTCACTCAGATATGTGATACAATCTCTACCAAAATTTTTTTTGAAGTTCTTGCTCTTTTATTTTTTCTCGGTTTACTTTCTTTTTCTTGAACCTTTGAGGTATTTGTGTTATCCTCTTGAACTCGTTTAACACTTATAGTTCTTGGCTCTTTGTATGGAAAAACATCGTCAAAGAACTAGGCCTCATTTGATTCAATAATTGTATTTACCTTTACCTCAGCATTCTCTGATTTATGAACCAAAAATTTGTATGCTGCACTGTTTTCTACAGGACTGATGTAAACGCAGTCAACCGTTTTTGGCCCTATAACAGTTCTCTTTGGTAATGGTACTTGAACCTTTGCGAGACAACCCCTACACTTTCACATTTTTATATGAAGGAATCTTATTTTACACATTTCATATGCGGTTTTATCAGTCCTTTTAGGAGGGATTTTATTCAATACTGAATTGCCTGTAAGAATAGCTTCAACCCACAAGCTAAGTGGTGCACCTGAATTGTTTAACATGGAATTCATCATCTCCTTAAGAGTTCTATTTTTTCTTTCAGCAACTTCGTATTGCATTGGAGTATAAGGTGTTATTGTTTGATGAATAATTCCATGTGTAAAACAAAAATCTGAGAATTCTTTTGATTTTTATACTCCACCACTATCTGACCATAGAATCTTTATTTTCTTATCTAATTGATTATCAACTTCTGCTTTGAATTTCTTAACCATATTCAAAGCTTCATATTTATTTTCAATCAAACAGAATTGGCAAAACTTCCTATAATCATCAATAAAAGAAATATAATAATTATTTTTTCCACAATTGGGGATTGATTGAAAATTGCACAAGTCACTATGTATTAAACCAAGTAATACATTTGACTTTTCTACATATTTGTAAGAGTGCCGTGAGTATTTTGATTCCACACAAACTTCAAATTTGCTTCTCTTACTATTATTAAGATTGTCTTTTGGTAACAATCTTTAAGTCATCATTCGATATAGAAAACGATAGTTCACATGGCCCATTCTTGCATGCCACAAATTACTTGAATCAAGCAAATAAACAGAAGTAGAGCTATTGTCTGCGTTTTTATTAAAGACAGTTACAACATCAAGTTAGAAAAGGCCATCACTGAGATAACCTTTTCATACATACATCCCACCTTTAGTGAGTACAACCTTATCAGATTCAAATAAAATTTAAATCCTTTTTTGCTAAGAAGAGAACCTGAAATTAGATTTTTCCTAATCTCAGAGACATGAAGTACGTTTGTTAGTGCAAGTTCTTTTCCAGATGCGAGTTTCAAGATCACTTTGCCTTTCCCTTCAGTGTTAACAACGCTTGCATTTCCCATATAGATTTTTTCTCCACTAGAACCTTGTTCATAAGAAACAAACATACTAGCATTAGAAAACACGTGCTTTGTAGCACCAGTGTCTATCCACCAATCATTGGAGTTTGTCATTAAGTTTATCTCTAAAATAACAGCAACAAAAAGATCCTCGGCAAGATTTGCGTTATTGACATCTCCATCAGTTAGTTTGTTTATGCCGATAGTCTTTGGCTCTATGTCCAGACTTTCCACATACCCAACAAACACCTTGTCACTTTTTCTTGAAGTTAATGCCCTTTGGAAAGGTGAATGGCTTCTTCAGCTTGTTGTTGTTGTTAAAACTCTTGAATTTGGATTTGTTTCCCTCAATTACATTGGCTTTTGCTTCCATAGAAGAATATTCAAAATTCTCTTTCTTACAGTTTTCTTCGTCTACTTGAAGCTTGAGAATTAATTGTTCAAGACTCATGTCTTCATGTTTTTGCTTCAGATATATCTTGAAATCTCTCCAAGTTGAAGGCAATTTCTCAGCAATAGAAGCAACCAGAAAAGCTCCATTCAGCCCCAGAATTTTATCACTCAATTCATGAGCAGTAACTTGAATTTCTTCCACTTGTTTCACCACAGAAACAGTGTCACTCATCTTAAAGTTTAAGAACTTTCCCACTATGAATTTCTTAAAGCTTGCAACTTAGAATTTGTACTTCTTCTCTAATGATTCCCACAACTGTTTTGGAGTTTGGAATATATGATGAACGTTGTAGAGAGAATCGTCCAAGGCGTTAAGAATATAATTCTTGCACAAAAACTTGTTTTGTGTCTATGCCTCTGAAGCTTTAATGATTTTGATATAGCCTTACCAGTTTTAGGCCATGATCTATGCTCTATTTATGGTATATTATGTGTGTCTAGGATATTTTTTAGAGTATTCACAAGTCCAGGGACATTTTGGAGATAAATGGAGATACTTGGAGCTTGAGCATGTATAAGAGAAAAATCCCTAGCTGCTTATTTGAGAAGTCGAAGTACAAGACTGTCATCGATCGATAACACATTCTTGGAATCGACAGATGATGAAAGACTAAAATTGATCGGTGCCCAACTCGCAAGATAGCCGACTGAAAAGCCCAACTTCAGAAGAAAAAAGACAAGAATGCACTGGACGAGTTCTGACCTAGATTTTAGGGTTTTCATATTTATGTTCATGTGTTGAGAACATGCAAAGGGGGCGAAGTGCAAGTGCAAGCACAATCTTAGGCAAGGCTGGACACAAACACATAACTTTATACTTTTAGTTTTTTAGGGGAGAAGATTCATAACTCCTTAAAGTGATTGTATTGGAACCCCAATATTTTATCTATGCATTCTCTTCAGATTATTATTCTTTCTTTTATCATGTCTGAGTAGTCATCAACTAGGTTTAGAGTTGAATGATAGCAATCATGGATTAGCCCAAAAGTAAGATTGCTAATTAAGTTAATATCCATCAATTGAGTTGTGCTTAATGCTTGCATTCTAGAGTAGCTGACTAGGATCTTGAAAGTAGGACATAGACGACTACGAGAGTAGATTCTGTGCCAGAACATACCACATTGAACTAGGCTGTTAGGCGCATACGAGAGCTGATTTAACAAGTATGGTAGACTTATCAAATCTAGTTCACACTTCCTTCTGATTTCACCGTCGGTCGACATCAGGCCTTCGTCGTCGATCGATGGTCTTTCCTTTTGCTCGCATACGAGACTTGGAGTTAAAAGGGTCAGAATAGTTAATATTTGAGTCCAAGTATATTTACATATTTGTGCTTCCTATCCACCATAATCCATTGAGCTTGAAACCCTAGATCTAGCATATTAACATTTGGTTAAAGTTAGTTTATTAGTATATTTCCATATTGCATCTCTACTTCTTGAAAAATAATATTTCCTTAACCGATTGTTTGCCAACCAATATTTATATTCACCTAGCTTAATCTTTAGATATAAGAAATCTATTGTGCGTCATCGCTCTCTGTGGATTTGATCCCTAAGTACCACACCTGACCTCTTTTGGCAAGACTACTATTTGTGTGTTAAAGACTATGGTTAATTGATAGTGATTTGTTTAGGATATTTATACCCTGCTAGAACAACTAAAACACGCGAGTCAAATTTGGCGTCGTTGCCGGGAGCATTGATCGCCATTAGATTTAATTTCTAGGATTTAGTCTAGGTTTTTTACTACATTCACATTACTAAATTTTTCTTTTTCTTTGTTTTTCAAGTGCATGCAAAGACACACCAGAAGCAATAAAGGACAAGAACTACTATTTTCTGATCGCAATAGAATCGGACGTACGATCCACAAAGAAAGATGACACGCATCGATCGACGGTACCAACTCTGCGTTGACCGACACATCTTTATGGATAGCATCGACCGACATCAGAACTCAAGCATCGACCGACACTGATCACACACCGACGATCGACAGCATAGTACCCACATCGATCGACAGAACCCGATGAGTTCAGATGCTTGCAACTATGATATTGACTTGGGATGAGAATGGGAACCTGCATGACCAAGATGGTCATCTGCGTAATGCAGGAGGTCAAAAGATAGATGATCAGGGGGCTGTAATCCCTGATTCAGAAGTAGAGGCAGACGCTGCAGCATCTCAACCAGAAGCTAATGCCCAAGATGCTCAGAGAACACTGGCTGACTACAACCGTCTAGACCAGTTCTACGCCAACAGATCCGCCATTCACCCTCCAGCTTTTCAGTGGAATGATTTTGAAATTAAGCCTGCTTTCTTTGGACTTGTAGCGCAGACACCTTACCATGGGTTATGGCATGAGCACCCTATGGATCATCTGGAGCGATTTGAGGATCTAGTGACTGTTATCAAAGCCAATGGAGTCCCTGAGGATTATCTCTTTTGTAAGCTCTTCAAGTAATCACTTGCTGGAGAAGCTTCATATTGGCTTAAGCAGTTGCCACCAGGATCCCTGACATCCTGGAATGACATCAAGAATGCTTTCTTGCGCAACTTCTTTGATGACATAAGAGCAGAAGATCTAAGGAGCAAGATTGCTACTTTTTCACAGGAACCCTCAGAGTCTTTCAGAAACTCTTGGATGAGATTCAAATCGTACCAAAGAGATTGTCCACACCATGGGTTCAACGAAGTGCAACTTCTCACTACTTTCTTTAGAGGTATTGGATTAAAGTGTCAGATGGCTTTGGACACAACTAGTGAGGGAAATATCAGCAATAGGAATCCTGAAGAAGCTACAAGGTTGATTGTAATACACCCTAACATCTACTCTCGCTGGCAAGCGATGCAAAACTTATTCAAGTTATTTCTAGCAACCTTTTTAACTTTCGATGAACAGGTTAATGTAGATTCAAACACTATGTGATCAATCTAATGTAAGGTTTAAGAACAAAAGTGAATAAAGACAATCAATGGATTACTTATCTATGTTTAGCTTGTAAATCCAACACCCTAACACCTTTGACTAAGAAAATCGACTACACGTTCATGGAACAAGAAAACACAGAGATCATAATAGGAAAAGACATGAAATACACCTACAATAAAATAGAAATAGGGTCCAGGGGGTTCTTCTCTAAATCGAGAGAGATGTCCTTCTCCCTTCTAAGGTAGCAAATCGCCAAGTACAAATATCTAAGGTATGGTTTCTTATGTAAAAGTAGTGTAGAAATATAATAGAAAACAGAAAAGATATATTGCAGGCCTCTGACGGCTGTAAGAGAGAAAATAGGGATTATTAGGGAAAATCCCAAAATATTAGAAGTTTCCTTAAAAATCTCTGCTGCGGGAGTAGGCAGTCGGTTGCTCTGCTCACTCGGGAACACCCGTCAGGTTGCTCTGCTCGAATTAAACGCAGGAAAACTCCAATTTGCATTCCTTTCTTCACGTGTCCCTCCTAGAGCTTCTTAATTGACTCAAAAGGACTAAATTGACTCGATAAAGACCTGAAATCACTTTAGAAAACATATGCACAATGTGTCAAAAACACAATATATCAATTCCCCCATACTTAAATCTTTGTTTGTCCTCAAACAATGTCAAGTATCAAGCACATGAAGAAAGGTTTGAAAGTGTGGGAACTCTCCTATTCTTGATAACCATACTCTAACCACGGATCTCTTAAACATACAAGCAAATAAGCTAGGACAACACACCCTTACCAAAACCCCACTGACTGTTGTTCAAGATCGGCTCCATACTCTATATCTCTAACCTGCAAAAGTCACACTTTCCAGACAAAACTCCTTACATTCAATTAAGAGTGGTGTGAGCTTCTTATCACAAGCATTAGTCAGGGTAGGCTGTTCTAGGTGTGAAACAATCTATTTAAGTGTTTAGGTGGAGCTAATCAGTTTTTAGGGGTTACCATCTCTTTGTAGAGGATGCACGATATCGCGCAAAATTGCAAGATATGATAGATCCATTAATGTCCACAGCCTCTACTCATTTTTGCTTGTTCTCTCTCTCATTGGAACAATTGCTCTGATCATCTGCATGTTCCTTGTTCTTTCAACTCGGTACTCACTCTTTTACTCAACTTTCCCAGTGGATCATGTTTCTTTGACTTCTTCCCCTTCTCCATCACCTTATTCTCAATTTTTTGTTCTTTCTAGACATGAGATGTGATGTGATGAAGAAGGAAGTAACATGTTATGGTTGTGAGTGCCACTGGTGGTTCTGATTTCGCAACCATTCTGGTTGTCCACCCTTCTCGCGGTTCATTGGTTATAGAGAGGTTGCTCCCCTTAATCTGCATGTTCTCTTTGACTGGTCTGATTTTCTGCAGCAATCATTTCCTCTCCGCCTTTTTGCACGAATCTGCACATATAACACTGAAAAAAATGCATGAAGGTGGAATAAAGGCTAAGGTGCAGAATAGGAACTAGCTAAAATGTGCTAGCCACTGAAGATAAAAAAAGATGGATAAAAATAAATAAGAAGTCCTGAGTGTGTTCTCGTTTCGCTGATCTAACGCCTATAACAAGAAGAATTGCAGTCAAGATTATGTTCAAGTTAAATGGAGCTAAGTCTTTCCAGTGTAACCTCGACAAGCCCAAAGCTTCTGGAGAACCAAATGAAATGATGTCAGGGTGTTCTAGGTCCACATGTTTGTATTTCGTCACTTCTAAGGCCACTAAATAAGATAACTAAAGCATGAGGTAGTTAGTGATAAACACAGAAAAATGTCCTAAATCCCACAAAGTTTTGACTGACTTGATCCTAAAAACTGACTCAATTTAAAAAAAAAAAACAAAAGAAGGAAACGATTTAGTAAACGATGAAGGCCTTCCCCCAGACTTACTTCACACCATCCTTGGTGTGAAAACAAATCAGAGAGAAGGTGTAAACAAGAATATGGATTTTTTTTTTGGTTGAGATACTTACCTGCGTGGAGCGGGTGCTCCAGAAAATTTTGGGTTCTCCATCGTCAGATCTCCGCTTCGATCAGCCTCTCCTTTCGAAAGGATGGTTGCTCCGTTTCTGAAACTCATAAATTTTGAAGCATATCGTGTTTTTTTATTTTTGACCTGAGACTCAACAAACTAAAACCAAAAAAAAAGTAAAAAGCAAATCCTAATGATATTTACACTTACCAGTGGGTTGCCCCCTACCAAACGCTTAGTTTAAGTTACTAGTTTGACTTGGTGATAAGTTTCAGTTAGGTTGAGCTTGAGCGCTTGTTCCAAAACAAGCTCCACAATCAGACTTGTTCAGCTTCAAACTCTACTCAACAATCCTTTTACATCAGCTTCTTCTTTCTCTTTCAGCTCATGTGTGAGAATAACTCTGACTTTAGAGAATGGTTTAGAGATACCTTTGCACTTTATCTCATACTCAATGGAGTTCTCATCACACATGCAACGTATCAAAGTCATTGTAGGATCACCCTTGACCCTTTTCTCCTGGACCTTTTCTTTCACCTTTGTATACCCACTGAGTTTCTTGGTATCAGTGTGAGGATCTCCATCCAAGACCAGCCTGCTCTCACCCTTATCACTAAGATCCTTTTTAGGATATACCTTCAGCTTCTCTCCACTAACCAATGAGATGCAAGAGACGTGCAACGTAGGGAATCTGGTGGGGATAGCCTTGTAGAAAACCTTCTTGTTGATGTTGAAGAAGGAGACTCTCTTATTAGGCATCTAGATGATTGCTCCCACTGTAGCCATAAATGGTCTTCCAAGGATCAAATGCATCTCATAGTCTTTGTTCATCTCAACAAGCTAATATTCAGTATGCATAATATAGTCCCCAACTTTGACAGGAATGTTGTGAATGGTACCATAAGGGACTTGTCTGGAAGAGTTTGCAAAAGCAAGAGTCATCTGAGAATGCTCAACATCAACATTACCCAGCTTGTCTAAAATCGCCTTTGAGACAAGATTCACACTAGACCCAAAGTCACAAAGAACTTCCTTGAATTCAACTCTTGCGATGGAATATGGGACAACAAACTTTCCATGATCATTCAGCTTAGGCAATACATTGGGTTTTGGTCTCAATGCTTCGATAAAGAGTACCTCAATTTCCTCTTGAGTCTCTCTACAGCTTTTGAAGAACATATGCAATGGACGAATTTCTCAAGCATGTTCAAATGAGATCTTTTTAGGAAGCCTTCACACCATCTTCCTGAATCCAGCCAGCTGCTCTGCACTAATGGGATCCATCAGATGTTTAGGTGGAATTGGATAGGTAACCTTAGAAACATAGACTCAATCTGGTGAAGTCTCAACAGATTCGCTGGGAGCAGTCACTCCAGAGCTAGCATGGTGCGTTGTTCTCTCTTCTGTGCCTAAAGCAGTTTCAGCAAATAGCTGCTCCATTGCATTATAGTGCCCAGCCCTAGGATTTTTATTTGTTTTTCCAGGAAGTGTCCCTTGCTGGCTCTTGAGACTCTCAGCTGTTTGAGCAATCTAAACGTCCATCTTTCTTATGTGACTCGCAACAGCATCGTACTCGGAGTTTAGCTCAGTGAACATGTTGTCCATTCTGGTGTTGATATCCGTGGTGACTTGATTCAATGCCTTGCCATGAATCTGTTAACCTTGCAACAATTGTTGCATCATCATACCCAGACCTTTCAGCTCATCTTGTGGACCGCTCACGGAAGCTGGAGAAGCTTGCTTATTGCTATGTGTGTTCTGCTGGTTCTAGTTCTAATTTTGGAAACAAATATGAGCTTGACTGAAGATGAAGGTTTTACCTTGGAAATTCTGAGGAAAACTGTAACGAACCAATCCTGGAGTATTTTTATTTATTTAAGAAAGGGGTCCACAAAAGAGGTTTCTTTGTAAGAAGGCGAAAATTATTCTAAGTGTCAAAACTTTTCTTTCGTTATGAATGGAATAAGAACTGCATTTTTCTCTAAGTATCAAAGGCCATTCTTACAATTAAGGCATCGATAACTTAGAATAAACATGGAAACTGACTGTAGAACGATCAAAGTTTGAGGAAGTTTTCGGCGGACCGTAGAGCCAACTAAGGAAAGTTCGGACGTTCGGGAAGGCGAGTTCCAAGTAAGGCAAAGTCATCGTTGACGGGTTGTTCGAAAGGAAGATCGGGTCTGCGGGAGTCGTTTAAGGAGAGAATGGTAGAGATTCAGTCAAACCTTTGTGGACAAGTTTCGGCCAAGCCAAATAAGGAAACAACAATAAATTTCCAGCTTGGTGAGAAAGTCCAAGAGTAATATAAAAAGGGACCTTCAGCTCCCATTCTAGACACAATTCAAAAACCAAGTCTTAGAGAGAGGTTAGAGCAAGAACGCAGTCCTAGAGAGAGAGTTTGGGAAGTGAGGATCGAGCAACGAGGATCACAGGATTCTTCACCGGAAAAATGCAGCTAAGTTCAGAGTCTTCGACCTTTTAAGATCAATCCAGGTGAGGACGTGATTCGTGACAGTCCAAGAAGAATTAATTTCTCTGGTTTGATGCAGTATGAACATGTTTATGTTTGGATAGAATTTGACTAAGGAAAGTTCGTTCTTCGTGTTCTAAGGAAATGTATGATAGGAATTGTTTAAGGAAATTTCGTTCATCGTGTTCTTGAGAAATGCATGCTATAGATTTGTGGGATGGATTATCAAGTTATGTTAGGATGTTTATGTGGGAAATGAACTTTTGATCTTGGGAACATAGGACATGAAATGTTAATGCGTTTAAGGAAAGTACAATCAAATTAATTAAGGAAACTGGTAAAGAGAATGTAATGGACTTTCGGGTCGCAGGTTTGGCTATGAGCCGTCAGGGACGATGGGTCGTAGGTTTGACTTCGACCGCAGGTTTGGCTACGGCCGTAGGATTATGGGCCTTCGGATCAAAAGGTTAAGAAGTGTTAAAGTAATGAAAATGATTTAACTAGGTACGTGAAGGAATGATAGAACCGGATGCTAGGGTGTTAGTGTTGATTTATTATTTTGCTTATTGGGTTGTAGTGGGCGGTATTGAGCATCCTCACTGAGTACTTTTGTATGCTCATGATTCCTTTTGTGATACAAGTGATGAGTAGTTGGTTGGACCGGAGCGCGGGACTATGAAGACCATCGGGGCGGGTTTTCTTATCTTCTCTTGGGATTTTATTCTGGTGTTTTATGAATCATATACTATTACTCTACATTATTTTCACGGATTTATTAATAAAGTTGAAGTTTTTGTTGAAGTTTATTATTGGAAAATTTCATAAATTTTTACATCAAATTTTTCGAGGATTTTTCAAGATTTCCAGGTCGGGGTGTTTCAATTTGGTATCAGAGTGGGGTAGACTAGCCAGCCCCGTCTTGGCTGGTTGATCTTCAAAATTGGGACTTGTAGGAACAAGTGGACGTACCGATGGTCCAAGTCTCGCACAAAGGATAAGTGTTTGAGATTATGTGAATGTGTTATGTTTGATTTCTTAGTGTAATGGCTAAGAGAGAGTTACGGAATGAACAGGTGTTAGTTTGAGCTAACTTAAGTATCGATGCAGATGGCTAACACTAGGAGGAACGTAAGGGATGGGCATGAAGAGAATGTGAATGGAGCAATCGCGGATAACACTGGGGCCAACAGAAGGGAGGAAGCTGGTGGCGTTGATGGTTCTGCAAGGGGTGCACGTGATAACGAGATGCCATCCCCACCACCGGATGTCCCTCCCATGGATGCGGCAATGGCCAACATGATGCCGATGATGCAGGCACTCTTTAACCATATGTTCCAGTATCTCCAGCTTCCGGTTGCAGCCTTGGTTCAAGAGGGGGAAGGGGGAAATGGGATGCAGCAGGCATCACGGGTGCCAAACTATTTGGTCATGATGAATCAGATGACGAAACTCAAGACAGGAAAGTTCAGTGGTGGGTGTAAGCCGATTGAAGCGGATGAGTGGAAGACTCATTTGGAGCCAAATTTTTGTCCTTGCATTGCGAGGAAGAGCATAAGAAGGACCTTGCAGTCTTTATCCTTGAGGGTGATGCATACCAGTGGTGGCAGGGAGTCTTTCGTAGAGACCCAGCAAGGGTGCACGATTGGGACTCATTTAAGGAAGATTTCACGAGGAAGACTTTCCAACCGAAGCACGTATCAAGTTGGAGACTTCGTTTCTTGAACTTTGGCAGGGGGCAAGATCCGTACGAGACTAAGAGCAGGAGTTTAACCGACTCAAAAAGTATGCCGGTCGAGAAATGGACAATCACTACAAGAAAATGTGACCATAACGACCACAAATTACGACCACAAATGTGAAGTCGTAAATTTACGTCGCTATTACGACTAATTTACGACTAAAAAACATTTCGATGTCATCTGGTTATAAATTTATTACTAAAATTTTTAGTCGTAAAGTAGACGTCACTTTACATCTGCTTTACGACAAAATTTGGATTTAATCGTAAGCTAGTCGTAATGTTATGACTAACTTACATCTCCTACCTGGCATCCAATGGACAACCAAATTACGACTGTTGTAGTTGTACATTGGTAGTTTTGTTATGACAAAACATAAATTCGTTGTAATCTAGTTACTTACCAAAATCGAAATTTTCCCTATAAATATGATCTTCTCCTTCATTCTTAAGATGCACCAAAAAACGAAAAAAGAGTGAAAATTTCGAGAAATATCTATGAGCTTCGGGATTGGATGTATGCGCATAAAGATTCAACGGGAAGAGTAACAAACGAATTTCTCAACGGAGCAGAGATATTCATGTACCAGGCCGGACAAACGCCTCTCACACGGGAAACGGGTAAAATGTTTTGTCCATGTCGTAAATGCAACAATACGAAGTTTGCTGCTTGTAAAACGGTCTGGAAACATATAGTAAATAGAGAATTTACTCCACATTACTATATCTGGTTTAACCATGGAGAGAGTGATAATAGGAATGAAGCTAGTAGTAGTAATCAGGTTGTAAATGTTCGTAACAGAGAACCACATGTGCCTTCTGAAAGTTACCATCAAGAGGATAATATGGTAGATCATGATAAGATGCATGATATGGTTACAGATGCATTTCGTGAAACAACATCAGTAATAAAGGAGGTAGAAAATCTAGAGGGACCTAACTTGGATGCAAAAAGATTTAATGAAATGCTAGCAACAGCTAACGAGCATATTTATGAAGGTTGTAGAGAAGGTCTTTCTAAATTATCATTGGCAGCTAGGATGATAAATATCAAAACTGATCATAACTTACCTGAAGTTTGTATGGATGCATGGGCTGAGTTGTTTAAAGAGTATTTGCTTGAAAAAAATTTGTGTGCTGAATTTTATTATGAGATTCAAAAACTGCTGAATCTTATTATGAGATTCAAAAACTGGTTCATATTCTTGGCTTACCTTCGGAGATGATTGATGTGTGTATAGACAACTGTATGATATACTGGCGAGCCAATGCAGAATTGTTAGAGTGTAAATTTTGCAAGAAGCCACGATATAAACCGCAAGGAAGTGGACAGAATAGGGTGCCGGACAAGCGGATGTGGTACTTACCTATTAAGGATAGATTGAAGAGATTATATCAATCTGAGAAGACGACAACATCAATGAGATGGCATCCGGAACATACTCAGAAGGAAGGCGAGATCAATCATCCCTCTGATGCAAAAGGGTGGAAACACTTGAATTCGGTGTACCCTGATTTTGCAAGCAACCCCCGCAATGTTTATCTTGGGCTCTGCACAGATGGCTTTAGTCCATTTGGAATGTCGGGAATACAATACTTGATTTGGCCAGTCTTCTTGACACCATACAACCTTCCACCAGATATGTGTATGGAAAAGGAAATGCTTTTCATGAGGGCGAGAGCTGAACACACTGCAAGAAGGGAAGAAGAGTCCTCTCTCCGGAGGGATTTGGCAGCAGCCAACAATTTCATAGCCGACCACAACAACAAATTTAAGGGTATCGAACCTTCTGCGATCTCATGCTAGAGTCAACCCCCAACCTCAACCCGGCTGTTGCCACTGCGTGGCAGAATCTACGTGGGAGCTTAAACCCAGGGCCCACTCCAGAAGAGCAGGCGGATTTAGAGAGACGTGCCGATCAGACTAGTTATGATCTCTTGCACGAGATCAACCTGAACAATTAATTTGTTTTTTCGGTTTAATTTTTTTAATTCATAATGTATATTATGAATATTATTAGGTTTATTATGAATATTATTATTTTTATTGATCTTCACTCTATATTTTCTTTTCAATTTATCAAATTTTAAAAATTAAAAAATGAATAATTTTAATATTTTAATTAACTAAAATATTTCATAAAAATTAATTGTTTAGTCGTACATTAGTCTCAATTTTACGACCAATGAACATCTACAAAAGATGTAAAGTAGTCATAAAATTACGACCAATGAACCTCCAATGAAGATGTAAAGTAGTCGTTAAGTTACGACCACATTACATCTCTTACAGAGGTTCATTGGTCGTCAATGTGCGACCAACCTACGACTTAAAATTATGTCTCCCTTACGACCACACCTTTTACGTTTCGTTTACGACTAGCACTGTTAGTCGTAAAGGTACGACTACTTTACGACGAACTATTCTGGTCGTACATTACGACCACATTACATCTAAATATGTATTACAACTAGTGTTTACCGACCAAATGGTTTTGGAAGTAAGTTGGTCGTAATGTTCCATTTACGACCAACTTACTACCAATTCTGTAGTCATTATGTCCATGTATTCTTGTAGTGGATGAGCAGCGTCAGATTGAAAGATTCATGCGCGGGAGGAAGCTGGAGCTTATGACAATGATGGTGAGTAGGGATAACAACACGGTGGGAGAGTTGGTGGAGAAAGCAGCATTGGTGGAAAGTGGGCTGGAAGAGGTGGCTAAACATGAACGCTCACGGAGGAACCAAGTGCCATCGAGGCCGAAGAGAGTTGAGAACCAGGCAGTTGTAGCGGTGATGACTGCGTGTGGAACGTGTTGCAAGATGCATCGTGGGGTGTGTTGTCAAGGCACCGGTGGATGCTTTAAGAGTGGCAGTGTTGACCACCAAATTCATGACTGTCCGGATGCAGGCGCAGGGAAGTGTTACAATTGCGGTGAAACTGGACATTTTGCTCGGGACTGCAGAGCACCAAGGAACGCGTAAGCAGCTCATACGCGTGGTGAACGTCCAGAAGGAGATCAGCAACAACTGGCGAAGAGGCAGAACGTAGCACCAAGGGTGCATATGTTGGGTGTTGAGGATGGAGCAAACCCGATAGATGGTAATTCTCATACCCTGCACTCTCTAAGTTAATGTTCGAATTTTATGCTTAGCATAGGAGTGCATGAATGGTTGTGTAGGAATTGTTTCTATTGGTGGAATAGAAACCCACACCTTGTTCGACTCTGGGGCGTCACATTCCTTCATGTGTCCTAAAGTCGTGGCACGTTGGAAATCTTAGAGTGGCTTTGAGGGTGGTATTAGAATGGTTCAGGCAGCGGGTGGCGCGATGCTGAAGTCGCACGCCATCTATAGAGACATGTCAATCGTGGTGGGTGGTGAGAACATGCAAGGCGATCTTATTGTTCTTGAGACTAAGGGTTATGAAGCAATCCATGGGATGGACTGGTTGGCCCATTATCGAGCTAACTTGGACTGTGGGAAATGTTGGGTGACATTTACTAGGAAAGAAGGGAAGCTAGTGTTTCAAGGGAAGAAGAAGGAGAGTGGGATTCCTGTAATATCAGCTCTAAGGGCATAACTGATGGTCGAGAAAGGATGTGAGTCGTTCCTAGCGACGATCACGATTGCGGGTGGGGACCAAGAAGGGTTGTTGGGCGAAATTCCATTGGTGCAAGAATTCGAAGATGTATTCCAAAAGCTTACCGGGTTGCCGCCAACACGGGACGAGCCCCCTTACCGCATGGCTCCAACGGAGATGGCCGAGTTAAAGAAGCAACTAAAGGAATTGATCGAGAAAGGGTTCATCCGACCTAGCAGCTCGTTGGGGGGGGGGGTGCAGCAGTGTTGTTTGTCAAAACGAAGGACGGTAGTTTTCGCTTGTGCATTGATTATCGGGGACTGAACCAAGTAACGATCAAGAATAAGTACTCGTTGCCGCGGATGTAGGAGCTATTGGATCAGCTCAAGGGAGCATCGTGGTTCTTAAAAATTGATTTGGCATCGGATTACCAACAAATCCCTATTGCAGAAGGAGATGTTAGGAAGACCGCATTCAGGATAAGGTACGGCCATTTTGGGTTTGTGGTCATGCCCTTTCGGTTGACGAATGCTCCAGCGGCGTTTATGAAACTGATGATCGGGGTGTTCCACGAATTCCTTAACGAATTCGTCATCATCTTTATCGATGACATTTTGGTGCTCTCGAAAAGTTCAGAGGAACACGAGAGGTATCTAAGGTAGGTCATGGAGAAACTAAGGGAGCATAAGTTGTTTGCTAAGTTAAGCAAGTGCAGTTTTTGGCAAAGGCAGATTGGATTCTTGGGCCATGTTGTTTCTGAAGCAGGAGTTGCAGCGGATCCCGAAAAGGTAACAGCCATTGTAAACTGGCCGAGGCCAGGAACGCCCACAGATATCAGAAACTTCTTGGGGTTAGCAGGTTATTATCGTCGATTTGTGAAGAGCTTTGCAAGCTTGGCTAAGCCACTAACTCGGTTGACAGAGAAAGACGTGAAGTACGAGTTGACAGCAAAATGTGAAAAGAACTTCGCAAGCCTGAAGGAGAGACTGATGAGTATACCAGTTCTATTACTGCCGCAGCATGGGGTGGCATATGTTGTGTTCACGGACGCATCAACGATGGGGCTTGGTTGTTTCTTCATGCAAGAGGAACGGGTGATCTCGTATGCATCTCGACAGCTGAGAAAACACAAGGAGAATTATCGTACCCATGATTTTGAGATGGCAGCTGTTGTGTTTGCACTTAAGGTTTGGCGGTCATACCTTTATGGGGAGAAGTTTCAAGTGTTTACAGATCATAAGAACCTTAAGTACATCTTCACCCAACCGGAGTTGAACCTAAGGCAAAGAAGATGGATGGAGCTCGTGGCAGACTATGATTTGGAGATAGCTTATCACCCAGGGAAGGCAAATGTAGTGGCTGATGCACCGAGCCGTCGGAAGGTGAGTGTCTCTGCAGAGAAGGAATTGGGAGGGCTGATATCGATGTTGGCAATGTTGCGGGTTAATGTGTTGGTAGAAGAGTCAGTTCATCTAGGCGAGGAAGCGGCAAATCAATCTGACCTTCTGACTCAAATAAGGTTGGAACAAGGGGACGATGAAGCGTTAGTTAAGATGGTCGAGGATGGTGTCGTGGGTTATTGGAATACCAACAATGAGACGATCATCTTCCATTGACGAGTATGTGTCCCAAATGATAAGGAGTTGAGGGAAAAGGTGCTAAAAGAAGCACACCAATCTAAGTTCTCCATACACCCAGGCACGACAAAGAATGACCTTAAGCGATACTACCATTGGTCGGGAATGAAAAGGGATGTGGCTGAATGGGTGGAAAGGTGCCTGATATGTCAGTTGGTTAAAGCAAAGCATCAGGTTCCGAGTGGCTTGCTGCAGAGTATACCCATGTTGGAGTGGAAATGGGATATGATCACGATGGACTTTGTGTGCGGGTTTCCAAAGACGAAGGGCTGCAAGGATTCAGTATGGGTGATAGTGGACCGCTTGACTAAGTCTGCACATTTCCTTCCTTTCCAAATTTCAGATGGCGTGGATAAGTGTGTGGAACTCTACCTGAGGGAAATCGTGAAACTCCATGGTGTTCCTGTTAGCATTGTGTCTGATCGAGATCCACAATTTGCTTCAAATTTCGGGATGGCATTCCAGAGCTTTGGGAACTAAGGTGCACATGAGCACAGCGTATCATCTGCACACAGATTGGCAATCAGAGCGGACGACCCAAACATTGGGGGATTTATTGCGGGCTTGTCTAGTATACTGGGGTAAACTTTGGGAGAAGCATTTACCGCTATCTGAGTTTGCATCCAACAACAGCTACCACTCGAGTATTGGGATGTCACCGTATGAAGCCTTGTATGGATGTCCGTGTCGCACTCCCTGGTGTTGGATTGAAGTAGGGGAGGGCCGAGACCTTTCACTAGGCGTGATAAAAGAAACAGCAAACATGATCAAGTTTGTCAAGGAGAAAATGAAGGAGGCCCAAGATCGGCATAAAATCTATGCAGACAAGAGGAGGAAGGAGTTAGAGTTCCAAGTGGGGGAGATGGTTTACTTAAAGAGGGTGACGTTTAAGGGAAAGGATAGGATGACAAAGATGGAGAAACTGCAACTGAGGTATATGGGACCGTTCAGGATTGTGGAACGAATTGGACCAGTGGCATATCGTTTGGAGTTGCCTGACAAGCTCCAACCATTTCACGATGTCTTTCATGTGTCTCAATTGAGGAAGGTGGTAAGGGATCCGACATTGATTATTCCACAACCACCTGAGGATTTGAGTTATGGTCTATCGACTCATGGGAAATCAATACAAGTGACGAGACTGCCAGACTAGCAAATCAGAAGAAAGAAAGTTCCTATGGTCGAAGTAGTATGGGGGCGTAATGGGATACGTGAGACTACGAAGGAGCGTGCGAGCATGATGAGGGCTGAGTATCCAGATTTATTTCTGAACCAAGTGGATGAGCAGATGGCTGATGCAGATTCGAGGACAAATTCTTAATATGTGGGGGAGAGTTGTAACGACCCACTCCCGGAGTATTTTTATTTATTTAAGAAAGGGGTCCACGAAAGAGGTTTCTTTGTAAGAAGCCGAAAATTATTCTAAGTGTCCAAATTTTTCTTTCGTTATGAATAGAATAAGAACTGCATTTTTCTCTAAGTATCAAAGGCCATTCCTACTATTAAGGCATCAATAACTTAGAATAAACATGGATAAACTGACTGTAGTATTATCAAAGTTTGAGGAAGTGGTGGGCGGACCGTAGAGTCAACTAAGGAAAGTTCGGACGTTCGGGAAGGCGGGTTCCAAGTAAGGCAAGATAATAAGTCATCGTTGACAGGTTGTTCGAAAGGAAGGTCGGGTCTGCGAGAGTCGTTTAAGGAAAGAATGGCAGAGATTCGGTCAAACCTTTGTGGGCAAGTTTTGGCCAAGCCAAATAAGGAAACAACAATAAATTTCCGGCTTGGTGAGCAAATCCAAGAGTAATATAAAAAGGAACCTTCAGCTCCCATTCTAGACACAACTCAAAAACCAAGTCTTAGAGAGAGGCTAGAGCAAGAACGCAGTCCTAGAGAGAGAGTTTGGGAAGTAAGGATCGAGCAACGAGGATCACAGGATTCTTCACCGGAAAAACGCAGCTAAGTTCAGAGTCTTCGACCTTTTAAGATCAATCCAGGTGAGGACGTGATTCGTGACAGTCCAAGAAGAATTAATTTCTTTGGTTTGATGCAGTATGAACATGTTTATGTTTGGATAGAATTTGACTAAGGAAAGTTCCTTCTTCGTGTTCTTAAGAAATGTATGATAGGAATTGTTTAAGCAAAGTTCGTTCATCGTGTTCTTGAGAAATGCATGCTATAGATTTGTGGGATGGGTTATCGAGTTAAATTAGGATGTTTATGTGGGAAATGAACGTTTCATCTTGGGAACATAGGACAGGAAATGTTAATGTGTTTAAGGAAAGCATAATCGAATCGAATTAATTAAGGAAACTGGTTAAGAGGATGTAATGGACCTTCGGGTGGCAAGTTTGGCTATGAGCCGTAAGGGACCGACGGGTCGTAGGTTTGGCTTCGGCCGCAGGTTTTGCTTTGGCCGCAGGTTTGGCTTCGGCCGCAGGTTTGGCTACGGCCGTAGGATTATGGGCCTTCGGGTCAAAAAGTTAAGAAGTGTTAAAGTAATGAAAATGATTTAACTAGTTACGTGAAGGAATGATAGAACCGGATGCTAGGGTGTTAGTGTTGATTTATTATTTTGCTTATTGGGTTGTAGTGGGCGGTATTGAGCATCCTCACTGAGTACTTTTGTATGCTCATGATTCCTTTTGTGATACAAGTGATGAGTAGTTGGTTGGACCGGAGCGCGGGACTATGAAGACCATCGGGGCGGGTTTTCTTATCTTCTCTTGGGATTTTATTCTGGTGTTTTATGAATCATATACTATTACTCTACATTATTTTCACGGATTTATTAAAAAAGTTGAAGTTTTTGTTTAAGTTTGTTATTGGAAAATTTCATAAATTTTTACTTAGAATATTTCGAGGCTTTTTCAAGATTTCCGGGTTGGGATGTTTCAAAAACCTCTTTGTTGATTGGCACCTTGTGCTTGGTTGCTTTGCGCTTGATCTGCAGGATTCTCTACATTGTTGTTCCGATAAGAGAGCAGGTTAGAGTTGTTCTTGTAGTTGGAGTCCTGCTATTAGTTCTGGTTCTGAACATACCCTTGGCCGTTGATTTAGAGTACTTCCTGGTGATCCTCTCCTTTCTTTCCACTGTTCGTGGCTAGATCATGGGCTATTTTCTCGGGTGTAGCTTCCTCCATGAACAAGACTTGCCCTTCTTTACTTTTGAGGAGAAGGTCGACCTTGGCGGTTAGCTCATCCTTCCAGTGGGTATCAATGCTACTGACTCTCGACCGATCAGTCTCTAGGTTCTTGTTCGCTAAGCTAGCAACCATGTTTTCTATCAACTCGAATGCTCCAACAGTAGTTTGAGTCATAAAATCTCCCTTGCATCTGTTGCATTGCGGCAGCGAGATCATCCTGATTGCCATAGTCGCCCATTCTAGCGTTGGTCGGCCTTGTTTGTTGTTGGTTGGTTCTTTCTAACCTTGCTAGCTCCTTGTTACTGAGTGTGATTAAAGGATTTAAGGTGTTGCTTCGAGTGTTTCTACTGAACATACACAGGGAACATTAGCTGCAAGCAAAAAGGTAAAGCAAGTTAGAGGTCTAGGACTAGAAATATCACCAAAAAATAAAGGTAAAAAGCTGGTCCCCGTCGCAACAGCACGAAAACTTGATACACTAAACTTGGATCTTGCCACTGTTAAGTTAATAGTGATTGTTGTAAAATTTATGATTCAATTCCAGAGGAGCAGTCTACACTTTACTTTTATGGATTCAATATCAAGCTAAGACAATCAAGTGTTCTAAGCTAAAAATTCACAAAGAGCAAGGAACAGAGAGCAGGGTGTTTTGAATTCAGATTATAAGGATGCTAGCCTAGGGTGGATTTAATTTGGGTGCTGGATACCATTGACCCAAACAATTATTCAAGGTCAAGTGGAAGCTAGTCTAGAACTCGGAACACTTTCGTGGTGCTGCTCCCTTTGTGGATCGATCTCAGCAGTCCTAAACTCTCAGTTGGGCTGAAACGTGACCATGAGCATTAGAGATCGAGTCAGATATGTTCGCAATACACACTAACATCTACTCTCGCTGGATAGGGATGCAAAGCTTATTCAAGTTATGTCTAACAACCTATTTAACTTTCGATGAATAGGTTAACCTAGAATCAAACACTAGGTGATTAATCTCATGTAAGCTTGAAGAACAAAGTGAATAAAGACAATCAATGGATTACTTATACTACCTCTGTTTCATTTTACTTGTCGTTCTAGGTTTTTACACACAGATTAAGAAAACAATTAATTTTACATATTTTCAAAATAAAAACATCATTACCTATAAACCTAACCACATTTCAACCAATCAAAAAATAGAATAGCATATAAAATTAATAAATTTTGCATTGAAAACATAAAACGATATTTATTTTGAAACGAAAATTTTACTCTACAACGACATTTAATTTGAAACGGGGATACTATATGTTTAGCTCATAGATCCAACACC
Organism: Moricandia arvensis; assembly: GCA_905132765.1. Lineage (NCBI taxonomy): Eukaryota > Viridiplantae > Streptophyta > Magnoliopsida > Brassicales > Brassicaceae > Moricandia > Moricandia arvensis. The sequence continues at coordinate 88,223 of CAJHQP010001018.1, forward strand.
CTAACACCCTAGACTAAGCAAATTGACTACTCGTTAATGGAACAAGAAAACACAGAGATATGGTTTAGGGGGTTCTTCTCTAAATCGAAAGAGATGGCCTTCTCCCTTCTAAGATAGCAAATCGCCAAGTACAAATTTCTAAGGTCTGGTTTCTTGTGTAAAAGTCGTGTAAAAAAATAACATAAATCAGAAAGATATATTGCAGGTCTCTGGCGGCTGCAGGAGAGAAAATAGGGATGATTAGGGCAAATCCTGAAATATTAGAAGTTTCCTTAAAAATTTCTACCGCGGGAGCAGACAGTCGGTTGCTCCGCTCACTCGGGAACACTCATCAGGTTGCTCCACTTGGTTTAAACGCAGGAAAACTCCAATTTTCATTCCTTTCTTCATGTGTCCCTCCTAGAACTTCTTAACCTACTCCAGCCATGTAATGACTCAAAAATGACTAAACTGACTCGATAAAAACCTGAAAACACTTTAGAAAACATATGTACAATGTGTCAAAAACACAATATATCAAGGTGATACATATATATATATATATATATATATATATGCCGATGCTGGTTAACAGAACGTGCGTCCGTCCATGTCTGCTGACCTCAACTCATAAAGTCACAACATCCTCGTCAAAACCTTCTGGTGGAAGATAAAATGAAGAATATCGTTGTAAAAGACAAAGAAAGGAATTCAGAAAAATCTGGTAACACCACAATAAAATAAAGCCATTGAAAACATCTACCAATATCAAAATTCTAGGAAAGACGATAATCTTGTTTTGGGTCAAAAACAGAAGTTTTGTTAAAAAGAACAAAGAAATAACAAGACCACCAATACTTGATCTTAGTCGAAGTATCTTCTCCGATTAGCCTCGATCCCGACTTATAGATTATATAGAAATTTCTAGGAGAAGCTCGATTTTTACTGACTCGGGTGATCTGACGAAAGAACCAAGGGTTCACTTCAATCACAAGCTTGGAGGCCAATAATAGAGAAGCAACGAAAACTCTCATAGCCGGACCGGTCAATTAAGTAAAATCAATATATCGTTCTTCACAGTAAGCCACCAAAAAATCGGGCAGTGGGACAAACAGACTAGAATCAAAAAAGAGTGACTCGTAGAGTGCCATGAAACCAGGCGCAGCATCCCAAGTCCATTCCAACGCAATTGAATTTGAATCTCGGGATCACTTGATATACTAGGAAGCATGCATAGTTTACTCAAAGAAACCTTATGCAATTCTAAAGCCGACATCAAATTCACCTCATGCTGAACGATTTCTATATACTCGCCGCGACAAGCACGACCTCTGGTAGATCTCGATCAACATCGTGGTGTTTGCCTCAAAACCGCGAAGGACCAATCGGAGTTGATACACCACAATGAGAGACGTATACAGAAGACAAAGAGTTCCTCCTAAAAAACTGATCATCGATAGTGATTGGAAAACTCAACAACTCAGTATGGCACGACATCGTAAAAGTCAAACATATAGAAATATGCAAAAGGATAAAACTAAGGAGTAACAGTCAGCCCTAGAATATTTAAATAAACTAACATGTGCATGTTTCCCCAAAACAATCCTTTCCAAGCGCCAAGCCCTAAAAATTCAATGGGCCTTTCTACAACAGCGACAAGCATCCAAAGACAAATTTGTTGGATTCTTGACTCTCCAACAAATGAGGAGGGGACTTATTTTAAAGGTGGGCTTCGCACCCCGATCACTGTCCGGCACAGTTCTAGAAAATGCCCATTAAACTCGAAGGCCCAATGAAGAAGAAAGTTCTCTTCAGCAAAGGATAAAAACTTGATTATGAAAGGGACATAACGAGCTAGGACCCATACCGAAAGGAAATCATGCTTAACGGTTAACAGACTCGGAGGATACAGTCTGATTAGCATTGAATGCCTTGCGACGAGGCGGACTGTACTGAGGTCGGAAAGATATGAGACCTCACCTGACACGACCGATATATGACATCATCAGCAAGGATGACGAGTTGTCTTTTGTCTCATTTGAAGAACTCTTCAACTATTAAGAAAGGGTCAGTCAACAAAGTAAAAGACCATGTTTTTTCCCCAGAGCTTCGAGAGAGAGCTTTTAAAGCCCATGCATGTGTCTCTCCGTCATTGTTTCTTACCAAAAAATTAATAAAAAGTTAAAAAGTGGGAGAGAGAATGTAAATAAAAGAAGAAAGAAGAAATGTTGTTTTTTTATAAGGAGATTTTGATTGAACCACGAAAGACTATCTTGCATATGTGTCATTTAATAATTGGTGATATTGTATTTCTGCATAAATTTTATTTGTTTAATTTATTTATATTATAATTAAATAGAGAAGAGACTCTTGGAAAGAAAATCCCAATGATTAGGGCAGGAATTATTATCCAACATCCGGATCCGCTCAGAATCCAGATATCTAGAGGGGCCGGATCCAAATCCAGATAGTAAAATGTTGGATTTGTCAAATCCGAATCCAAATTTGGATATTTTGATATATTGGTCCGGATATCCGGATCCGTAAATTTTACTGATAATTATTTTTAAAATAGTAATATCTATATACAAAAACTAGTTTAATGTATTAGAATTTTATTTTATAATAGTATATATATATATATTGTAATAGTATATATAGAAATAATTAAAAATATTATATACATTTTTATTTTAAAATCATCATTAATATTTAATAAATTTTAATATTATTTTTTATTATTTTAAGGATTCAAATCCGGATATCCATCGGATATTACAATTTTAAAAGGATATCCGACATCCTGATATCCATGAACTCCGGATCCAAATAAAGATAGTAAAATCATGGATTCGCGGATAAGGATCCGAATATGAATACCTTAAAATTATTGGATACATGATTCTGAAGATGTAATCCTGACTGGTTTGAGAAAATGCATGTAGTATTTCGTGTGCTAATCTCGAAATAGTACATGAAGTTGTACATGAAGTCATACAGGAAGCTGAGTTGTGCGGTGACTACTGAAATACATGAGTGGACAACATGGGCTCGACTTAAACAAGCCAGGACGCGGTTGTTATATTGGATAATCATCTTAAATGGTATATTTAAGATGAGGAAGAACTTCCTTATTCTTTTGAGAAGAAAAAGGAAAGATTAATTGGAAAATCCTAGGATGAGGGTTTAGCAGTCAGAATAATACCAGACGACCGTCAAAGAAAAGGGCACGCGTCTAGGGTTTATTGAAGATAAACATGAATGTGTGTCATGTCGTCCTACCAGACAGTTGAGGTGTTGGTAGTTTTGTTATAGAAAATTATCCTCGTTAGAGAAGACAATGAATAGTAGTTGCCCTTCATTGTAAATATAGTTAAGAGTGGTCGGCACGGGTGTGTGCTGGTACCATAGAACGACTTTGTTTGTGTTCTTATCTAGTAAACTAGGTGATTATCCGCGCCCATGCGCGGATGAAATTTTTATATTAATAATCGAATATTAACTTTGATCGTCCGACCATGTCATAAATTTCCAAACGTATAATCATGGACCGTCAATATAAGGTTGATTAGGCCATCTTTAACGCAGGGTGCTTACCTCGGTTTCACCACCGAAAAACAATTGCGGCCCCACCAAATAATAAGCAACGCCTCTTAAGTGGGCTAAATAAGAAACGGTTGTTGCTGGTTTTCTGCACTGTTGGTGGGTTCCACCGACACGTGGCGACCCGCAATTGATGCGTTTATTAATTTTTTTTTAGGCAAAAAGTAAAAAAAAAAAGAATTTTTTTAAGAGACCCTTGCGTTGAGGGTGCTCTTATAGGGTCATGTTTATTGATATTTTTTAACCTATTTAATTTACATTGAGATTCAATGATATCATCTCAATGTTATAATTAACATCTCACTTTGATACGAACAATCATATTTTTGAAATGATATGATTAAATAACATTTGAGATCCGTGCTTGCGCGGAATGAACATTAATTATGTATACAAATTATTTATAGATATTAATATTTATTTGTGTTAATTTACATATTATACAATAATAAATATATTGAATAATTGAGGAGCGAGTAATTATTAAGTATATAATTAAATTCGAGTAAGATCATAAATAAATATAATCTCTCTTTTTATTTACAATACTTTTTGTTGATAAAAATCAATATTTTACCAAGGCTCCCAACTCAATGTAAATTTTGAAATTAACGTTTTATGTATTTTATATATGATATATATTAATTTAAACGATCTTGAAAAAAATAAATGTATATATATAATTTAAATATATATTAAATGAGATTTAATATTTATATGATTTTATGATCATGTGTATCTTGATACAATAAAAAAAAGTTAAACCATGGATCAAAAAAATTCAACGTAGATTTTTAGCAGTCTTAGTAATTTATATTAAACAAAACCAAAATAAAGCATATAAGTAAAAATCTAATTTTTTATTATATACTTATGTGGTTGTTAAATTTCTTTTTAAGAATATAAAATTGAACAAAAATGATGGAAGATGCATAAATTGTTATCAAATCGTATATTAATATGTTGTAATGACATGTGGCTATCGAAATATGTTGTAATGAAACGTGGCTACCAAGATATGTTGTAATGGTCCATCTAAATATATAGTTAACGTATATGTATTTTATATGATATATAGTTTAATTTAAACAGTATTAAAATATATAAGTATATATATTAAATCTGAATATTTATTAAATGAAACTTCATATTTATATGATTTTATGATCATTTGTATCTTTTTATAACAAAACATTAATTATGGAAAAATTACTAATAGTTTTAGAATTATGCATCAGTTATTTTGTATTTTTTTCCATATTTCTATTGTTCCGAGAAAATTTTCATTGTAAGGATTTAACTGTTTTAGTAATTTATAGTCGTTTTGAAAAAATCAAAATATAACATATAAGAAAAAAATTTAGATTTTTTATTATATGGTTAATATGATTATTTAATATTTTTAATAACATAAATTAAACAAAAATGATGAAAGATACAAAAAATATTATCAAATCTTTATTATTCAAAACATTAATTGTCACATATATGTTAATTATTATGTAATTCCGTAGCTTTTATTTAAGGAAAAACTGTAAAGTATTCTTTTATGCATTACTAATCAATATGAATGTTAATTTAATAAAAGTATAATCTATATTTAGATGGATCAACTCTTTTTAAGAATTTTAAAAGTCATTCTCGTGATGACACGTGACTACACTTTAAAGTTGTAATGCTCCAGGATTAATATATAGGGGATGAGTTCTTGACGTGGTCCCGGAGATATAGGAAACGAACCTCGTTAACAAATCTCTATGTGTTCTTTACTTTATGCACTCACATACTCTACATGAACAAACTTGCATAAGAACATATAGACTAGCCACAAATCTACTTTTCAATTGGTATCAGAGCGGGTTCCGACTAGAAATTTTGTCAGATCTAATCTTGTTTTGGGTAGATTCTGGATTTGTGGCTAGCTGAAAAGTTGAAGAGGATGAGAAAAGTCATGGTCGTGAATATATTGAGATACTCAACGTGAAGATATCGAGAGGAGCACTGGAGTTTGTTGATTCTTGACTGTCAGAGTAAAAGTAGGAAGCAGTTAGGGTCTCGATGAATGTGTTCCTTGGTGAGTGACTATGGTAACCAGAGATACTGCGTACGGTTCATAAAGAGAGGTAGTAGCATGTCTGTGTGAAGTAACAGTCCACCATATCGGTTGTACAATGGTGTCAAGAAAAGATAGACTATTGTCTTTAAGAATATCATCTGAAGAAGCGAGCTTGAAGAAGAACTCACAAGTCTTGTTCAACAAAACTGTGAAAGAGAACAGAAGATCAAGAGACTAAAAGTATGAAAGGTGTTCTGTTCATGGTTTTAGTTTCTAGCTGAAACAAACGTAATGCTTATTGAGGAGTTCAAAGATCAGAAAATAACTCAGAGATTGAATTAGTGTTTACTGAATGGTACACATAGGTCATATGCTGCCATTAGTCTTTTGGGCTTTATGAATTTCACGAAGAGGAAATCTTGCAGAAGGAAAATATGATCTGCATCAGTTGCTAGTAGAAAATGATGTCAGTTCATGAACAATATCATGTTCGTGTGAAGCTCTTGTGCTGATTCAGAGTTTATAGCAAAGGAAAGGCTGAATTGCATAATCAACGGTGAGAAAAATATTTAGAGGATCTACATTGCAGAAATCAGTTCCATGACATTGTTTTCAAGGCATCTATTGGAATTTCAAAAGCCTTCTGATCAAGCTGATTCTTGTCTTCAAGATGGACTGAAAAGCAATGGGAAGTCGTGATGTTCTCTGGTTTGTGTAATGAACAAAGTGTGATGTTAATGTTCTTGACTTTCGAAAATATTGTGTCATAGTGTGCAAAGGTTTTAATGCTGCTAAAGATTCTCGACAAATCTGAGACAGAGTCTGAGAATTAAAGATAGCAGGAAGAAACTCAATTTCTGTGTGTCAAGAAGAAAATCTGCAAAAAATTGTTTTTGTCTCGTGAGAAGATGGACAAGGTGTTGCGTAGGTTTCCGCTGCAACTACAGACATACTCATGTGATGATAGGCTTACACCAAGATGGAACAAGAGATTTGCTTGCTAGTGTTAAGAGAAGAGTAATTCATGGTTTGTTCAGGAGGCTCTGGGATTATTTACCTTGAGAGGCCGTGGCTGTGAAGAAGATCCTCTGGAAATATGATCTCCTACTGAACAAGAGATTCAGCAAAGAAGTTAAGACGCGTGGAAGGATCAAACTAGGCATCAAGGGAAGATGGTGGGTTACTGCAGTAGCAAGTCTAAAAGATTAAATCTGTTGATTTATGGGATATGGAGAATCGAAGCATATGGTATTGGACTCGTGATGAGATACCTGAGCTTGAAGAGAAGAAAAAGATTTCAGACCAGGAAGCCAAGTGTATTAAGTAGTTACAAGGCCCGAGCATTCATGCAACACTTCAAGTTGCAGGTTTCTGGTGAGTGCAGAAAAGAATGTGAAGTCAAGAAAGATCAGTGTGTGTTTCTATCAACTCTATCAGTGTGTGTATTTCTATCAACTGAGTGCAGAAAAGAAGAGATCTCTTTTTTTTTTTTAAAAAGGGTGAAGAAATCCATGAATTCAAAACTGAAGGGTTTCTTGATAGATTATGGTCTTGTACACGAGCTTTAGCTGTACTGTGACAGAAAATTCTTAAATGAAAGAGAAAATGACATGGGATAGAGCAGCAGGAAGCATGTCTGGTCACATTTTGGTTTGATCAAGATTTCGACTAAGACATTTTTGGAAGTTCTTTTTTTGCTTCGATGTACGATCATCAGTCTCAAGCTCTGGAAGTTTCTGCGCAATGGATATGGTGAAAAATTCAGCCTTAGAAAGCTCTCTCGTGTGTCTGCGATTTGATTATATCAAGACATTTGCTAAGCTTGAACTTGTGCATAAGAAGTCAGAAATCAATGGGAAAATAAGAGAAGAGCTATAACTCAAAAAATCACTCAATGGGTCTTCCAAAGGATACAGCGTTAAGTCTTGACATGAAAACTGGGAGGTTAAGTTCATGGTGAAGAATCTCAGAGGCTAAAAACATGGAGGCTCAGTAGCGTCAGAGATGGCGCACAAAATTAATATTTAGAAGCTTCAGTGACAGTCTCTGAATAAAGAGTTGTGATACGTGATGGTCAGTGGGGAAGTATTTGAGGGTGTGACTTGGTTGATGACTCTCGTAAAGAAACAAAGTTACACCTGCTCGGGATATATGCTTAAGGAAATGAGATATTTTCAGAAACTAAAGCAAGATGGTGCGTGTGGATTTTCAAGGGAGATACCCAAACTATCAGGGTTGGCTTTTGGATGTTATCTGCAGGTTCTGATTTGTTTAATGCCTGAACTTACTACAAGTAGTCCACCATGAAAGAACTCTTGAAGAGAGATTATTTGCATACTTTCTCAAATTAAAAAAGAATGTGTGGAAAGGACTAGTCTTCTTGGATTCAGCAGAAGTGAAAGTAGTTGACGACCTGAGCTTCACTGGAGAAAGGTGCAGCGCTGAAAGAGGAACTAAAATTAAGATTTCACAAGTTGAGAGAAAACTAGAGATACCATTGGCAGAAGATATTGCCGGAGAGTGTAGCGATTATGTTGATGGTTATTTGGTGTCATTGATGGTGCTGGACACTTATGAGGTTCATTGGAATTCACGTGGTTTCCTAAAATAAAAAAGAATGACAGGGATTAAAGCAGAAATCATGTCTGTTCGTTGTATCAATCCCATCCCTTTGTTTAAGGAATGTATAGTTATGGGATGTCCTACGTTCTTTGTATATATAACTCCTCTTGTATTGTAAAAATATATATGAAAAACATTCTTAACATGGTATCAAGAGCATAAACGATTACCCTAAATTTTTTTTTTCACGCCGTCATCATCTTCCTCTCTCCTATGCTATCTTCTTCTTTCTCTCTAAATCGCCATGGCTGCAAACTATGACCAAATCGATACCACCCAACCCCTTCTTAATGTAAACATGATCAACGTCAACAAACTCACCTCCACCAATTACATGACTTGGAGTCTCCAAGTTCATGCACTACTTGACGGATACGACCTCGACGGATACGTCGATGGGTCAATGCCAGCACCAGATCAAACAATCACCGTCGACAATCAGACATCTGTTAATCCGGAGTTCACAAAGTGGAGACGTCAAGATCGTCTCATATACAGTGGTCTCATTGGTACACTGTCCCCTTCCATCCAATCGCTTTTAACCAATACCAAAATGTCTCACGATGTATGGAAGTCCCTTAGTTCAACCTATGCAACCCCAAGCCTTGGTCATATCCAGCAACTTCGCCTTCAACTCAAGAACTACACCAAAGGAGACAAGACCATCGATGAGTATATGAGAGGCTTAACTACTCGTTTTGATCAACTAGCACTGCTCGGGAAACCTCTTGATCATGAAGACAAGATAGAGTACGTCATTGATGGCCTACTTGAGGAATACAAAACTGTTACTGAACAGATTGATGGCCGAGACACTAGTCCATCCATCATTGAGATTCATGAAAAATTAATCAACAAGGAAGCTAAGATAATGGCGATCTCCACTCCTGCTGTCACCTCGGTTCCAGTAACAGCGAACATGGCCACCACTCGCTCAAATCCACCGCAGCAGCAAGGAAACAACTCTGGCTGGAACAACAACAACAAGCTGAATCAACCAAACTATCAGAAGCAGGAGTACAAGACATCAAAAGGCTACCAAGGTCGCTGCCAAATATGCAGTCTGTTCGGTCATAGTGCTCGACGATGTCCACAGTTGTTCCAGCAACAATACACCAACGTCAGCTCATCTCCTTTCCGCCCCTGGCAACCAAGAGCCAACGTTGCAGTAGCTGCTCAACATCCATCAACAGCATGGCTCATGGATTCAGGTGCAACACATCACCTCACAAGTGATCTACGTAACATGTCGATTCACCAACCATATAATGAAGATGACTCGGTTCTGATTGGTGATGGGTCTGGTCTTGCCATAACACATACTGGTTCCATTTATCTGCCCTCAGCTACAAGAAACTTAGATTTGAGCAATGTTCTTTGTGTACCTAACATTAAGAAAAATCTCATTTCAGTATATAGCCTTTGTAATGCTAACAAGGTATCTGTTGAATTTTTCCCTGCTTCTTTTCAGGTGAAGGATCTCAGCTCGGGGGTCCCGTTAATCCAAGGCAGACCAAGGATGAGCTGTATGAGTGGCCAGCCAACCCTTCAACCCTTCACGCCTTCTTTTCCTCTCCTGCACCCAAAAATACCTTGTCAAATTGGCATTACCGACTAGGACACCCATCTTCTTCTATTCTTTAAGCTGTTATTTCAACTTTTTCTTTACCTTGCACTCCATCTGTAACTCAAACTACTTTGTGCTCAGATTGTGCTATCAATAAAACACACAAGTTGCCTTTTCACCAAAGTACTATCCAATCATCTCGACCCCTCCAATATATTTTTCCAGACTTATGGAGTTCTCCGATTGTCTTAGTTTATGGCTTCAAGTACTATCTTGTACTTATTGATCACTACAGTCGCTACACATGGCTATATCCTCTAAAGCTGAAGTCCCAAGTCAAAGAAAATTTCAAGGCATTCAAAGCTCTTGTTGAGAATCATTTCTCGACAAAAATTGGTACGTTGTACTCTGATAGTGGTGGGGAATTTGTTGCACTTCGTCAACTTCTTACTGAAGCAGGCATCTCTCATCTAACATCTCCTCCTCATACCCCTGAGCACAATGGCATATCGGAGCGCAAACACAGGCATGTAGTCGAAACCGGCCTCACCTTGCTCACACACGCCTTCATGCCCAAATCTTACTGGTCCTATGCGTTCTCTACTGCCACATACCTCATAAATCGCCTCCCCACTGCTGTTCTTCATATGGACACGCCGATCCACAAGCTCTTTGGAACTCACCCTAACTACAGCAAGACACGAGTGTTTGGCAGCCTATGCTTTCCCTGGTTACACCCATATACGAGTCACAAACTTGAGGATCGATCGACACCATGCGTCTTTATTGGCTACTCTCAGACACAGAGTGCTTACCTCTGCCTACAACCTACAACTGGCCGCATCTATGTGTCTCGCCATGTCCGTTTCGACGAAACTGTTTTCCCTTCAAGAATAACACTACACCTGATCTTGATCTGCAAACGAACATGTCCTCACCACCACAAATGTCTCCACCAGTAACTGTTATCCACACCACTCCTACCTCACCTAACCCAAACCAACCCACTCCACAGCCGCCACTCATGCAGCAAATGGGCACCTCGAGCTCTGATTCTCACTCGTCAGAACATGTTAATTCTTCAAATTCTTTGCTTATTGTTACTAACAGTGATAATGAAAGTGCAGAGATCACACTGGACACAAACTCTCATCATGGTGACGATTCTATGGACTCTCATACGACTCCTCCAACGTCAAGTAGTCTGAGTGTACCACCAGCGGCTCTGTCTCCAGAACAACACGCATCACCATCCTCCTCAACACACAGCGCTAATGCCTCTGCTTCTTCTGAGCCGGAAAATCATCACCCAATGGTCACGCGCAGGAAGAACCAGATCACAAAACCAAATCCTCGCTACAACTACTCTGCATCTCTCTCATCATCTGTCCCTGCTGAACCAAGTACAGTAGCACAAGCCCTCAAAGATAAGCGATGGAGAGCATCAATGTCATCTGAGATGGATGCGTTTGCCCGCAATGGTACCTTCGAACTTGTGCCCCGAAAACCTCAGTATAATGTTGTTGGCTGCAGGTGGCTACACACAAACAAGTTCTACTCAGATGGCAAACATCGCTGCTGTAAGTCGCGCCGAGTAGCAAAAGGATATAATCAAGAGTTTGGGAGAGATTATGTGGAGACATTTAGTCCAGTGATTAAATCTACAACCTTACGTCTAGTCCTGGATATTGCTGTGAGCAACTCTTGGCCTATCAAACAGCTAGACGTCAACAATGCTTTCCTACAAGGAACTTTAACTGAAGAAGTCTATATGGACCAACCTCCAGGATTCATAGATGCAGACAAACCAGACTATGTATGTCGCCTTCACAAAGCTGTGTATGGTCTCAAACAGGCACCGAGGGCTTGGTACATTGAGCTTCGAAATTTTCTCCAAAGCCTGGGCTTTCAAAACTCCTTAGCCGATACCTCCTTGTTAACCCTTCACACGGGAAATCAGTCCATCTATCTCCTCATCTATGTCGATGATATCTTGGTTACAGGCAACACAACCACATGCATCCATTGCTTCTAGACACTTCTGGCAGATCGTTTTTCAATCAAGGATCCCAAAGACTTACACTATTTTCTTGGTATTGAGGCTCATCGATCGTCAAAGGGTCTTCATCTCAAGCAACGGAAGTACATACTGGATCTTCTCCATCGCTATGACATGATGAACGTGAAACCCGTTACATCTCCTATGGCCTCTTCACCAAAGCTTCACTTGAACTCTAGAACTCCTCTATCTGACCCAACCAAATATCGCAGGCTAATAGGCAGTCTTCAATATCTTCATTTACTCGTCTTGATATTGCATTTGCTGTTAACAAACTTTCACAGTTCATGCACATGCCAAGAGAAGATCACTGACAAGCGGCTAAAAGGATACTACGATACCTTGCTGGTACACCAACCCATGGCATCTTCTTCTCTGCGAACAACAAGCTGGTTCTTCAAGCTTATTCAGACTCGGACTGGGCTGGAGATACCGACGATTATGTCTCCACCAACTCCTATATCATCTACCTCGGTCAGCACCTTGTCTCTTGGTCATCACGAAAACAGAATGGAGTTGCCAGGTCGTCGACGGAGGCGGAATATCGAGCTGTTGCAAATGCAGCTTCTGAAATAAACTGGATATGTAGTCTCCTCTCTGAACTAGGAGTATCCTTGCCATCTGCGCCAATCATCTTTGTGACAATGTTGGTGCCACGTTCCTATGTGCAAACCCGGTGTTTCATTCTCGAATGAAACATATAGCCCTCAACTATCACTTCGTTCGGAATCAAGTTCAACATGGAGCTCTTACGGTTGCCCACATTCATACTCGTGACCAGCTTGCTGATGCGTTAACGAAGCTACTTGCTCGAGCAAGATTCCTGGAGTTAAGAGACCAGATTGGAGTGGTTTCACCGGCTCCATCTTGAGGGGGCGTGTAAGAGATATCACATATCTCTCTAGAAGATCTTCTATGATATCAATCCCTCTCTTTAAGGAATGTATAGTTATGGGATGTCCTACGTTCTTTGTATATATAAACTCCTCTTGTATTGTAAAAATATATATGACAAACATTCTTAACAAATACGACATGCTTAGTACTGCTACTACATCAAAAGGAGACTGTTCTGTGCGTATGACAGGCTTAGATCCTGTGCTATTGGCGACAGCAGTGTCTAGTTGACGTTGGGACAGCTGATTCTAAGCACTGTCAGTTTGTGCAGAGTTCATAATGGATAAAGTTGGCCAGCCTTGGTCTTGTACTTGATAAGGATTCGCCGATGAGACATGAAAGAAATCATAAGATCAGATGCATGTTTGAAACAGCGCAGGTTTCTGCAGTTTGAGTTGCAGCTTTCTGAAGCACAAGAAGAACCTATGTTCGTTTACTACTTAGGGGAATTCACTTTAAAAGTGTATGTTCGTGTACTACTTATGGATCTGGTACTTTGGTTGTTTGTGATGCAATAAGCTGGTATGTGCTCATATTTGTATGTGAGTAATCTTGTTGCTATGGTGACAGTACATGGTCGATCTGATGATAGTCTACAAAGGTCAACGTTGATCTTAAGATGATGTAATCACAAGAGGATGGTATGAGATAAATGTTCCGGCTGCAAGAAGAGCATATCAAAGAAGATGGAAACATCTCATAAGAGAATGGAAAATTTACGTTCGAATCATGTCTCACATTTCCTCGTCATGTTAAGAGTAAGTAAGGAGAAACTTTGCAAGAGATGACTTTTAGATCGAATGGTCTCTGAAACAACGCGTGAAAGAGCACCTTTGTTATTAGATGAAAGAACTAAAGCGGTAAAGAAAGGTGCAGATCTCACAATATCTATTGCGGGTGAATCAAGGAGAAGGCATTCAGATCAAGAAAGATGGCAAGTGGTTTGTTTTAGTCTCAAAGGATCACCAACTCTCAAAGGTCACATGTAATAAATGAAATTCAAATATGAAGAAAAAGACATGTGCCAGACACGTTTCAGGAGAAAGGTTGGAGGCTCAAAAGTGTTTTGTGCAGTGCAGACTGAAAGTTTTTGGCTGGTGTGGTCTGAGAAGAGAAAAAAAAATGAAAAAGTTTCCAAGACTCAGCAAGAACAATCTTCAAAGAGGATGAAGTCATGATAGAAGTCTCAGAAACGAACAAAGGCAAACGGAACGAAGCGCGACGAACACAACTCCGTCGGTGTAGAAACGCAATCGATTCGTCAATCGATTGGAGAACACGATCAACACTGATCGGCAAGAGACGAACACGATCAGAACAAAATGAAGCTTGATCGGAAGAAAAAACGAAGCTCGATCGGAATGAAACGCGACCGGAATGAGAACAAACGATGAGATTGAGCTCTGAATCGATGAAATCAGCTTGAATCGGAGGGATTGAGCTTGGAAACAGAGAAATCTAAGCTCAAATCGAAGATACTGAAGCTCGATTCAAGAAAAAATGGTGAAGTAACAGAATCGTGATGAACGAAGGTGATGACGAAGATGATGAACAAAAGTGATGACTGATGGTGATGAACAATGAATCAAACAAGCGGAAGGAAGAAGATGAAGTTGAATGAAGATTCTAGGAATGCTCTGATACCATTTCAGATTCTCTCAAGGTGATCAAGCTAGAGAGAAAAAGATTGTCTAAAATATCTTCATTAAGTGTAAACAAGGAAGAAGAGTAAGCTTAAATACAATCGTGAATCAAGTCATCTACTAAACCAACTACTTAACCATACTAAACCATCTAAACCAATTCTATATATTCTAATATCTGTTTCTGCGTCCTTCATCACCGTTGCATAAAACCCTGCGATGTTCTGGTCATTCTCTTGAATCTCAGTTTTATGATCCAATTGGCAAAGAACAGGAGGCAGAGCCTGCGTTGTTGATGCATTTTGAGCAAGCATTATCAGAGGAAGTTTACGAACAGGCTCCAGTTCTATCTCCCAAACGCAAGAAAGTGGAACTCTAACAAAGAATTTCCAGAATGAGGTTAAGAATGCTGGTGATGATAAAAAGTCGTAAGCATAGATCATTGCTTTTTGAAGAACCTAATGGAACAGTTATTGTGTCAATATCTGTATCAGAATTTGTGATGGCGCTCAGAATATGAGAAGTGGCAGATGATATGCTTCAGTGTAGTAATCACTATGAATTTTTATCTTAGTCATGCACTCAAGCAGGGAGAGAAATTGCTATTCTTGTGGTAATCTACTTGAGGTTTAATGTTGCTACAGCTTCTAGGCGTTCTTATTGTTTTGAGATAAATGGGGAGCAAAGAACAAGAGGTGGAGTTTTTTTTCTGAAGAATAAAGAAAGTGCTTGAGCATCAAACTAAGCTAAAAAGGGGAGAATGAAGAAGATTGATCTTTTGATGAGTTAGATAGTGGAACGCGGAGCATTTAGAGATTGTTCTTGGACTCTAAAACTCAGTCATCAAGGGAGAAATTGAAGATGTATTGTTGACGAGTTTGAGAA
Organism: Moricandia arvensis; assembly: GCA_905132765.1. Taxonomy (NCBI): domain Eukaryota; kingdom Viridiplantae; phylum Streptophyta; class Magnoliopsida; order Brassicales; family Brassicaceae; genus Moricandia; species Moricandia arvensis. Next base: position 103,534 of record CAJHQP010001018.1, read on the forward strand.
GATTCTTGGATTCTAAAACGCAATCATCAAAGGAGAGATTGAAGATGTAATGCTGACTGGTTTGAGAAAACGCATGTAGTATTCCCTGTGCTAATCTCGAAATAGTACATGACATTGTACATGAGGTCATACAGGAAGCTGAGTTGTGCGGTGACTACTGAAGTACATGAGTGGACAACATGGGCTCGACTTATACAAGCCAGGACATGGTTGTTATATTGGATAATCATCTTAAATGGTAGGATGAGGGTTTAACAGTAAAAATAAATACCAGGCGGCCGTCAAAGAAAAGGGCACGCGTCTACGGTTTATTGAAGATGCACATGGATATGTCTGACGTCGTCTTACCAGACAGTTGAGGTGTTGGTAGTTTTGTTATAGAGAACTATACTCGTTAAAAAAGACAATGAGTAGTAGTTGTTCTTCATTGTAAATTTAGTTAAGAGTGGTCGACACCGAGTGTATTGGTACCATAGAACAACATTGTTTGTGTTTTTATCTAGTAAATGAGTTTTGGACGTGATCCCGGAGATGTATAAAACGAACCTCATTAACAAATCTCTATGTGTTCTTTACTCTATGAACTTATAGACTAATCACAAATCTGCTTTTTTTTCAGATTCGTCCCACCTCTACCACTAATGATGCTCTTAGAGAAATAAATTTTAGCGAGCGCGATTCTATAACCGAACTCTTCTTGCATTTGTAACCTTTTTTATCCCAATTTATTTCTGATATAAACCAGATTCCACACATGTTTTGTTTTAATCTTCTAATTAATCAATATGCAGAACATCATATTCAACATAGATCTTTAAACTAAATATGTTCAGCTTGACATCGTATATATACAACCCAAAAAATTAAATACTAGAGAATGATCTTACGTCCACGAATGTATTAAGTTTTACCGTTTTATAAACTGATAATTTTTTTAGATTAGTGTTATATATTTTACATATATCACCATATAAATAATTGTATATTGGTTATTTTAAATAGTTAGGGTCCAATTCGTAACTCACCCATAAATTCATTATATCGAACCAAGTCTAATTTTACCAAAAAAATGATAATACTCAGACGAAACAATTTGTATCCGAATGGGTATTTGAATGCTCATTCCTAACTAACTTTCTAATCAAATAAATTAATAGACCAAAACTACTCAAGCAGACTCAAAGCTTCACACTTTAGTCTTTATGAAAATCTGAACACGAACAGACTATACGTACACTAATACTTAATATTTACTCTATTAAAATAGAGTCCTAAATTTATCTAGCATTGAAAGTTATCATTTAACTTTTGAACTGTTTCAAGTTTTTTATTATATTACATAATTCATGATCATATCAAATTAGTTAGATATTTAATATATTAAAACAAAGTCATATTTTTTATCTACTTATAAGTAGTCTAGGTTGGACCATTACATTTTTTTAATTTCCTATTTATTCTCCTACAACTAACTTAATTACTATTAAACATATATAGTATATCTAACCAATTATCTTAATACTTGCAAAATAAGATATCTAAAAACGATATTTTTAAATATCTTTTCGTAAGATTAGATTTTAATAATATCTTTTAATATCTTTCATTTAAAATGTAAATATACATTTGTTTTTAAATAATAAAGCAATTATTAATATTAACTATATTTAAAAACAAAAAATTCTTCATTATTCTTTTATATAATAAAAAAACCTATAATATTTATATATAAAAAAATTTATATTCATAATTAAATTACTACACCAAGTAATAAATATAAAGTAACTTAATTATTTAATTAACTATTTATAAGTTATAAAATAACAGAATAAATTATATTTATGAATTTTACAACATACTTCAACTTATTAAACAATATTAAAATACGATATATGAACTAATAAATCATTTCAAGAGTTAATATACATAATTAAATTAAAATATTAAAAATAATTAATATATTTCTCATGTATGAGACGAGTATAATAACAATAGTTAATTTGTAAAATAATTTTGACAAAAATATAATAATAAAATAAAATTTTACAAATATTTAAAATTAGAAATTTGTATTATAATATATGAAGCAGGTTATATAAATTAATTATCTTATTTTCATATAATTATATTAATGTTAATTTTATTTTTATTATATATACTTCAAAACAAATGTTTTAATAAAAAGATACACATGCATAAGATTTCAAATTTTGAGATGTGGTTAAAAAAATTCTAATTTTGAGTCAATAAATATTTGAATAAAAATTCATCTCGCTTTAAAAAGTACTGGTAAAAATCTAACAATAAATATTAATATTTCATCAAAATCTAATAAGAAACATTAAAATTCGGGTGAAAATCTAATAATAAACATTAATATTTGATCAAAATCTAATAAGAAACATTAAAGTGCAGGTCAAAATCAATCTCACATTCATGTTTCTATTTCTAATTTAGTATGTATCCTCTCGAATATTGATCCATTACGCTTACAATACGGGTCAAAATCCATCTCACATTCATGTATCTATTTCTAATTTAGTATGTATCCTCTCGACTATTGATCCATTACGTTTACAATAAATTGATAAATTAGTTTGACTAACTTTTGTAAAATAAGAGCATAACATTCATAATATATATCCACCATTCATCTAAACATTCATAAATTAGAATACTTTAAATATGAAAAATTAAGTCAAATTGTATTACATAGTGACCACCCATAGGTTCAACCAGTTGTCGGGTCCCAAATTTTAGCGTATTTTACAGATTTTATAAAAAATTTAAATAACGAGTTTAAATGAAAAAACAAATCGGATTCAATATAAAGTCATCAGTTAGTCAGTTTAACCGCGGGTCCGGATCGTGACCCAAAACACTAGATATAATGCTTCATTTGTAACATTTAAATGTAAATACATAATCAAAAATGCAAATTTATTTCATATAATTTGGTTTGTGTCGAAAATAATCCTGCGCTTTGAAAGCAGGGGTCAAAATCTAGTTTATCTTATTAAACTTAGAGTACCTTTTATATTGTTTGGAAACATGAATAGCAGTTTTTAAAAAAAAAAATATATGAAACACATGAATAGCAGTTTAAAAAAAAGTTTTGTTTGGAAACCAATATAGTAGTTTTTTTCATTAATGTTTTTTTTGTAATTTCATTAACATAAGATCCAAAATATTTCAATTTTATTTACAAATTTATTTAGAAAGTTCAAAAAGATATCATTAAATCAATAGTTAGGACCAAAATATTTCAATGTGTATGATTAAACATTTTCATTTAAAAAAATAACCGTAAACGTAAATATGTAATATACATTTACATATATATATACATATACATTTACACATATATATATATATATATATATATATTTCTAAGATTGTTATAATAACTATATTTTATATTAAATATTTTAAAGATGTTTTCTATTAATTTAAATATGTTATATAGAAACATAAAAGTAAGGTAATTTAGACAACCATATTAATTTGTTAGTTATATAAATTTTCGTATTTCAACATAAATATAAGATCATATAATATATAACATATTACATATTACATAAATTTTCTTCTCTAATAGATCAAACAATAATACAATATGAACAATTTCAAATATATATAAAATAAACACAATTATATATGTTATACATTACAATTTGCGATAACACCAATGCGGGTGTTAGAAATGGTCATCTAAATATTCATCGACTAAAATTTAATTTTTCTGAATGTTGGGGTTTAAAATGATTTTACATCCGGATATTACGAATTTACGGACGGAGTCGACTAGGATCATTCAAGGTTTGGGTAAGTTTTTATAAACCTAAAAATATCTAAAAATGGTTAGTTTACAAAAATTATTAAATAATATTTTAAAAAATGTAAAAATCAAAATCTGCGCTTGAAAAACGCGGATCAAAATCTAGTTTTATATTTAAAAGTGCATCATATTTGGTTAGTTAAGATTAAGATGTGCATATTTATACCACGAAAGAGTTCGTTCATTTGTTAGTACTAGAAAAGGAACTCTCATATCAAAAAGGATACAAATTGACATAATTGTAGAATCAATTTTTATCAAAGAATATTCTTGTTTAAAAAAAATCTTATTTTAATTTTCTAAACTTGATTTCATAGTAATTATTAAGGCTAGTTCAATTTGTGGTTAGATACGAAAAATTTCTTGGAATCAAAATATTGATATCTTGATGGTTAGTGTGATTGAAATTAGTTAGGCTGACGTTAAGCTAAGTTAAACTAGATTTTGACCGTTCAAGCGCGGTTTTTGGCTTTTACATTTTAAAAAATATGATTTAATGATATCTGTAAAGCGACAGTTTTTAAATATTTTTAGGTTTTTACAAATCTATCCAGACCTTGAATGATCCTACTCGACACCGTTCGTAAATTCATAATATCCGGATGTAAAATCATTTTAAATCCCAACATTAAAAAAAATGAATTGTAGTCGATGGATATTTAGATGACCATGTCTAACACACGTATGGGCGTTATCATAAATTGTAATATATAACATATATAATATTGTTTGTTTATTTATTTGTATATGTTTGAAATGTTCATATTGTATTATTGTTTGAGCTATTAGAGAAGAATAATTATGTAATATTCAACTGGATCATATAAATACTATATTATCTTATATTTATGTTGAAATAAGAAAAATTATATAACTAACAATTTAATATGGTTGTCAAATTACCACAATTTTTATGTTTGTATATAACATATTTAAATTAACTGGAAACATCTTTAAAATAGTAAATATAGAATATAAGTATTATAACAACTTGTGAGAAATATATATATATATACACACACATATATATATATATATATATATATATATATATATATAAATGTATATGTATATTACATATTTACATTAATGATTATTTTTTTAAATGAATATGTTTAATCGTATATATTGAAATATTTTGGCCATAATTATTGATTTAATGATATATTTATGAAATTTTATATAAATTTTTTATACAATTGAAATATTTTGGGCCTTATGTTAATGAAATATTTTGGGTCTTATGTTAATGAAATTACTAAAAAAATATTAGTGAAAGAACACTACTATCTTTGTTTCCAAACAATTTTTTTTTTAAACTGATATTCATGTTTCCAAACAAAATCTTTTTTTTTTAAAAACAAACTGCTATTCATGTTTCCAAACAATACAAAAGATAATATAGTTTTAATAAGGTAAATATCTAACTTATATGGTCCATTAATTATATAATACACTAACAAACTTGAAACAATCCAAAAGTTAAATGACAACTTTTAATGGTAGATAAATTTAGGACTCTATTTTAATAGAGTAGATTAGATTTTGACCCGCGCTTTCAAAGCGCGGGATTATTTTTGACACAAACCAAATTATATGAAATAAATTTACATTTTTGATTATGTATTTACATTTAAATGTTACAAATGAAGCGTTATATCTAGTGTTTCGGGTCACGACCCAGACCCGCGGTTAAACTGACTAACTGATGACTTTATATGGAGTCCGGTTTGTTTTTTTCTTTAAACTCGTTATTTAAATTTTTTTATAAAAATCCGCAAAATCCGCTAAAATTTGGGACCCGACTACTATATCTACCTATGGATGGCCACTATGTAATTCAATTTGACTTAAATTTTCATATTTAAAGTATTCTAATTTATGAATGTTTAGATGAATGGTGGATATATATTGTGAATGTTATGCTCTTATTTTACAAAAGTTAGTCAAACTAATTTATCATTTTGTTGTAAGCGTAATGGATCAATATTCGAGAGGATACATACTAAATTAGAAATAGATACATGAATGTGAGATGGATTTTGACCCGCATTGTAAGCGTAATGGTTCAATATTCAAGAGGATACATACTAAATTAGAAATAGATACATGAATGTGAGGGGGATTTGGACCCGCACTTTAATGTTTCTTATTAGGTTTTGATCAAATGTTAATGTTTATTATTAGATTTTCACCCGCATTTTAATGTTTCTTATTAGATTTTGATGAAATATTAATGTTAATTGTTAGATTTTGACCCGTACTTTTAAAAGCAAGATGAATTTTTATTCAAATATTTATTTTCCAACCCGTATTCTAACGGTATATATAAATTAAATGTGATCTTATATATAGTTACTAAATTTTCATCAACGTTTATAGATTTGAATCTAATTTTTTAAATTATTCTGTTTACATTTCAATAAGGGTAATATTTTGAATATATTAGGTTAGACGAAAATTAAATACCAAATATTTATGTTATAATTATATACATAAAATTATACATATATAATACATGTATATATATATGTGTGTGTGTGGGGGGGGGGGGTTTGGTAACTTGGGGTTTAGGGTTATGCTTCCACTTCCACATATGCATATATATGAAGGGATTATACTTTAAGAAATTAATATAATATAGACTTCACGCTCTATACATATAAGCATATAAACCTATGCTATTAAACTTATCTCACTGATATGTACCTGTATATTAATATTATGCAATCGTTGGTGATAAATATTTTTAGGCGTTACAAGTCATAAATCTATGAACCATAACTTTGTCAAAACCTATAAAATATATAGAAGTCAACAGGTGGCCGGAGTTTAATTTAGAATACAAAAAATGATATAGTTTTAGAATGCATAGTATGTGATCGTGTTATATTAGTATCACTTGATCGTGTGTTAAATGAAGATAGGAATGGGTAGATTATATTAGTTTCATACTAATTGATTACCATCTCTATTTAATAGAGCTCTTTCGACAAATATATTGGTTTCATATTAATTGATCATTTTCTTTTTTTTTCTTTATGTGAAGAAAAATATTAATATAAATGATAGGAGATTTTTTGGGGTAGTTTAGGTGGTCTGTTTTCGTTTCCTATATTACCCTTAATGAATTATTGTATTATAGGCAAATCTGACGGCACAAAAAGTAATATACCAAAAAATAATAGGGGTAATTTCATAAAAAGGATTCCAGTTTTAATAGTATTGATTAGTGGGAATGACATTGATTTTAGGAATATTTTGTGGAACAATAAGAGTTGACATTGATTGTTGGTTCCAATCGGTTACTTTCAAAGTAAATAATACTCCATCTGTTTCATTAAGAAAGATTTTTTTTTAAAAAAAATTGTTTCACAAAATATTTTTTTGTGTTTCCTTAAAAATATTGTGAATTTAAAAAAAAATAGTTTTCTTGAGTTATTATTGATTAAAATTATTGAAAACTAAAAATTACAGAAAATATACATTTATTATAACGATTTAATGTGTACTCTTAATTTGTTTGAAACATAAAAAATCTATCTTAATAAAACAGAAGAAATATTAAATTATTAAAACAGAAGAAATATTAAATAATTGTAATTAATTAATTAATTTAGTAGCATACACTTGTTATTATGAAAGTGAACTGAAGGTTAATTCTAAATTGTACTTCAACTTTAACAGATTAGATAGATGACGTTAGGCTATTAAATTAGTGGGAATGACATTGATTTTAGGAATATTTTGTGGAACAATAAGAGTTGACTTTGATTGTTGGTTCCAATCGGTTACTTTCAAAGTAAATAATATTTCATCCGTTTCACTAAGAAATATATTTTAGAAAAATATTTGTGTCAAAAAAATAATTTATTTTGTGTTTTCTATAAAAATATTGTGAATTTCAAAAAAATTAATTGACACTTTTGAGTTATTGATTGAAATTATTGAAAACTGAAAACGATACATTTATTATAGCGATTTAATGTGTTTTTAATTTGTGTGAAAACGCCAAAAAATCTATTTTAATGAAACATAGAAAATATTAGATAATTCTATTTAATTAATTAATTCGGCGGCATTCACTTGTAATTATAAATGTGAACAGGGTTAATTCTAAATTGTACTTCAATTTTAATAGATTAAAATAAACTAGATTAGATATATTAGATGTTCAGCTTGACATCATATATATACAACCTAAACACAACGTATTCCTAAGAAAATTGGAAGTTTATCTAATATAAGGAGAGTTATCATAAATTTTGATGATAAAAATATTCCGTGATAATAAATAGGATTCCTAATTGGCTAATACACGTACATTGATATCCCTTTTACAAGAAATTTGTATGCACAAGAACGCATTTAGAAACCTGAGAGTGAGAGGGTAAACTAATGTTGCAAGATTCTTTGTACGATCTAACTTTTCCCCATCTAAGTTTCATTGATAAATTTAGCATCACGAAGAGGTTTGGTTAGTTAAATTCAAGCTAACAAGAGAGGATTATAATTGAGTATCCAAATGTTACACTTACTAAGTCAGTCCTCATGGACTTGCACACTTTTTTGGACTTGAAAAGAACAAAAGAAAAGGGAGTATTACATATCCGGTTTGAGATTATTTCAATGGCCAGTTAAACCATATATGCACAAGGAATCGATCAGAATCTGAATGACATGAAGTGACTTAAATACCCTTTGAACCGGGGACATCGATCCACTCGAGCTGTAGCTCAACCTCTCCAGATTCTACGTTATGGAGCCTAATGAACATATTTTGAACAAGCTTGCCTTGGTTCCACACAATGTGGCTCTCTTCTGACAGACAGTTTTGTCTGTTCGGCTGTATCTTAGTTATTATAGTTCCATTGGGAAGTCCTCCTTGGATCTTATGGCGAAACTTAATGGTTTCAAGATATGGAGCAATGCTAAACTCTGCTTCTCCCATCTTATCATCCGCAGAGAGTATGTCTTTGTCGTAAACCGTCTGCGTCATAAACAAGAATGTTTCATTTCTCTAGTGGACCTAGCTTACCCCATTTTAACGGTCAATCGAAAAGGAACGTAATTAAGGATCACTTACAAGTTTAACTGGGAGATTTGGATCAGTCACAGAAAGAGTCAAATCATCGTCCCACTCTGGGTTTACACTTTGTTTGACCACATGGGTTTTCAGCTTCTGTATCAAGTAAACAAAATTTTAAAAGATTTGGGATTAACTCATTAAGTAAAAGAAATCAATTATATTGTATCATAAGGCTTTATCAGGAAAACATAATATGTGAAAGAATATATATCACACACACATCATTATTCAATTCTTTCCAAATCACATGGTACAAGGACTACAAATATGACCACAATATTAAGTTTTCCTTTTTGCACAGGAAAGAAACTCACAAGCCTTCTCCATTTTACTCATCAATTTTTTAAATCAATACTAGCAAGAAAAATATCCAATGTTTAACGGCTAACTTTGATTAGATTAGGACATAAGAAACCATTAATCCACAACTCTTCAAACCTATACTTTAAAAGGTAAAGTTAAAGAATAAAAAAACACTTGATATCAAGATCATGGCATCAAATCCTATTAGGACATCGTTATCCTTGACTGACTTTCCAAATGCCTTGAAAATAAATTTAATTTATTTTTTATTTTCTAATAAACTAACCACAAAATATGAAACATTTTTGAGTTTCTTAGGCTGCAACTAGATTTTTGATTTTTGGAATGGAATGATGTGGAATGACTTATTTCATTAATTCTAAAATTTATTCGCCATTTAACATGAATAGAATCTAATACTCATTCCATCAATTCCACAAACATTCCAAAAAATTACAAAGAAAAACATCATTAACTATTCCTCTACAAATTTTTTTTATGAATGATTAGAATGAAATCTATTCTATTTTTGTTGTATTCCATTCATATTATTTCATTTATTTCTATTCCATTTATTGTACCAGTAACCTTATATACTCCATTTCCTACTATATTGTTATTTTCAATTTTTTTTATTAATTAGAGACTCGGTGTAGAGACCCCATGAAGATGGCCTAAACACCTTCTAATCTCAGTTCTCGGTGAGATTATGTTGGAGATATATAGCATCAAGAACTGAAGATGGCCTCAATACCTTTTAGAGATATATAACATCAAGAATCAGTGATCCACTGTCAAATATCGAAAGACCCAACTGAGATTTCACTACATATATTCTTTTTAATTAACAAACACTTCTGCTTCGAACAGAGTCTGACAAAGATGCTAAAACTAAAATTCAAAGAGGCCAAGAAACAATTATTTTTACCTTGTTTCCGAAATGAAACACGATATAAGGATCGCTGCTTGCGATATCTCTAATAGCGAGATTCACACCTCTCTTCACATGAATTCTGAGAAGACCCAATAGATTCTCCATTGTTTCTTTTTTCTTCTTTCTTGAACTTTCGAGTGAGTACGAAACTGTGATGAGGTTTTGTAGTTTTATACAAAACCAAAGAGAGACTAGTCTCATTTGGTATGCAAATCGACAAAATTATTATATTATTTATTATTGACTTAAACAAAGTAAACAAAAAAAATTGAGCATTATTTCTTCTATATATATATATTAAAAAGAACTTTTTTTGATAAATGAGCTCATATTACTAAGGTGACGTGTCAACTTCACAATGATTTAAATTTTAGAGAGTTGACGTTGACACAATGAGTTAAATTTTAAAGTGTTGACGTGTAGTTTCAAAAAAGTTTCTTTTCAAATTTGACATCTCAGGGTCAGTACATAAAAGGAGTTTTGGTATCTAACTATTAGCTTGTGATAGCAATAAAATCGCTTGACATCAAAGTTTTTGTTAACCTTTTAAACGTCACTAGAGCTTGACCTATGCACCCCAGCAGGATTAAGTCTTATTTTTAAAAAATTGTTTGATAACATTTTTAAACATATAGATATAGGTTATTTATATATATTTAAGTTTCTACAAACCTACCCGGATCCAGAAGAATCAGACGTGATTCCCGTCTAAAAAATTATAATATACGAATAGAATTCTTGTACTAATTGAACAATTTTATAAAACATGTGAAATTATTATGGTTAACACGTAAAATAAATGTCATCGAATTATTATGGTTAAAACAACTAATGAATTATTTTGAAAGAGTGAATAAAAGAATGTAAAAGATAGAATAAAACATTTAAGAATATGTAAGTTTTATTTTGTACTTTATAATAAATGTTATCAAATTATCTGAAAATAATCGATTAATTAAGTAGTTAAGATGTGTGAAACTATAGAAAGAAAAATGGTTAAAGCTTATGTTAATGAAATTACTAGAAGGATACTATACCATTTCATAGTGTTATATATGTTTTCAAATAATTCTTATTTATAATGTTATCTATGTTTCCAAACAATTCTCAAATGTATTTCAGTTTTAAAAATATAGATGGTTATAATAAAGCAAATTCTCTCATTAAGAAGTGGCTTTCGGAGCTCTCTCAACGTCTCTGTGAGAATTGCAGGCTCAAGTAGCAACCAACCTCAAACGTACGAAGACAGACAAAAAGCTAGTGATGGAAGAGACGGAGAAAGCAGTTACAACAAAATCTGAATTGTGACGGAGATCGTGCGACGGGTTCGACGATGCAACTTAGTCAATATTAAAAAACATGTTGCCAAGAGAAATGAATTACACGATGTATACATATGCGGATGAGCAAACATATATAAAGAGAATGAATTAAACGTATGTATTCATGGTTGTGGGCATATAGCAAAACAAACCTTCAAGTGTCGGATTCATGTTGACGATGATAGTCATGTTGACGTATGCATGCATGCATGGTTGTTTAGATGTACGTTACTTCTTCTTTACAAGTTATAAAACTTAGACATATTAAGAAGTTCATAATAATGGGCCGATGAATTTTTGGATGTTTACTATTATAAGAGAATTATACAAAATTGTACATAGATATGTAAAACGTTTAACGGTTAAACGTTTTACATACGTCACTAAGGTTTGTATAATTTTACATATTTATGTACAATATTTTGTTATTATTACAACCTTATTATGTTACTATTGAAAGTTTTATAGAGCTATGGTTGTGTAAATGAGAGGAACCCCAGTGGGGAAGAAGATATCTTGTCTTGGTCGAAATGAGAGTGAGAGTGATGAGAGAGAGAGAGAGAAAACCAGAGATTTAGAAATTTAGAGAGACTAGAGAGATTAAAGAGAGATTAAGACATTAATGAAGAAGAAAGGGGAAAACCCCCATTCAGCTTACTATTCAACTGAAATTACATGGTTTAAATAAAGAAATGACAATGCATTAGGGTTTACAAGGAATTCAACAAGCATGTGAAGTAAAGGGAAGAAGGGAGCCTCTTTTTGAATTGTGTGGCTGAGAGTCTTCACATGCTTGGTCAGTCTGTCACTTGCTGAGCGTCCAAGAGGTTAACTTGGCTAAGAATGAGCCACCAATGCTCATGAACCAGTCCACAAATCAGTCTAGGTTCATAGTCCAACTTGCTCTTCCTTTACAGCCTGGATAAGACCAAACCTTATCCTTAGGCAAGAGCATCTCGCCTGATCCTCTTTTGATACCATCCAAAACCCTTCTTCTTCCTTTCTTCTTTCTAGGGTTCTTCTTGCCTTGTGCATCAAGCTTCACCATGGGAGTGTACGGATTAGGGTTTGGTCCGTACACTTTTCGCCATATTTTTGCACAAACCCAAAACATCCTCATTTGGTCGAATGTAAACTTTTCGGGTCGACCTCTTCCGTATGGTTCGTACATACTGTACGGCCGTACGGTACGGACACCCTAACTTTGCACATCGACCAAATGACTCCAAACTTCACCCAAGTCTTCTTCCTTCATTGTAAACCCTTCCTGGACCTCTTTATAGCTCATCATTGGCTTCTGGACCTTCCTTAGTTCATGACAGAACTTCCACAATGGTTTGGTCTTTCTTTGCTCATAACCTTTAGTGATTAGATTATTACTTCAGTTTTAACACTCCCCCTCAAGCTTGACTCTATAGATCCTGAGTCAAGCTTGGGACCCTCAAGTCACTCATTAAAAACCTTATCAAATAAAACCCTCCTTAGGGATAAAACCTTGATAAGGAAAAGAGTAAGCTCCTTCAAGCCTTAGGGATTGGCCATTGAGTTCTTTGTGTCTCAACCAGTGTGGTGGACACAAAGAACTCTGGATCATGGCCTAACTGGTGCAGCAATGATCGACATCTCTTCCACACTCATCATACTTCTCTTGGCCTCTTAATAAACCCAGTTTGGGTCCTTGATCATCTTCTTTGAGGCTAAATCCATGGTACTCTTCAACTCAGCCTGATCTTGGTCTCTCCCCTTTTCACCTATTCTCCTGATAGGTTCAAGTGCTCGGACTCACCAGATCTTCCTTGATAGAGTAACCAGTACCTGATACATCATTCCACAAGTGTATCAATCCTCAAGAGATAAACCTAACATGAATGTATATAAAGATAAGTTCAGGTTTACTCCCTTTTCTAAATGGTGAGGAGTGGCTTGCTTTACCCAGCCACTTGAATCCCTCACTGCCTGAACTCTCTCGGATCATTGAAGCTCTTCAACACTCCCCCTCAAGCTTGAGACCTCTTAAAGGACAATCTTGGACGGTTTGATGCTTTATGATCCGGACTGAACAAACCATTGCAACCTTCCTTCATCACTCGCCAACTTGATGGACTGCTGGTTGATCCCTCAGCTATCTCTTCAACCAACTCACACTAGAAGCCGCATTGATAGAGTAGCCTTCTTCATAGACAACCAAGACCGCTCTGAACAATCTCTTGACTAGGCATGCCACTGCCTAGACCCGGTTGGTTCCTTCTTCAGTTTGCTTGCAATGGTAAGGAGGAACACAGGTCACTGTGCCTAGGATATTCAGGTAGCTCACTTAACTCCCCTCCTCAAGCTTGGATTGAGTCTAGGTCCAAGCTTGAAGTGAGCAGTACAAAGCTTTAAGATCAGAAATGCAACATCCCAAGGACTTCACATACAAACACTGATCACCCCTTCCTTTCAGCACCAGTGCCTTAAGGTCACCAGTCTCCTCAAGACTTAGGTGATGACCTCGCCTTGTGTGTCCACCCACACATACCAGCAACCACTCTCCATTGCTCTAACAGTGGGTACTGCCTTCCTCTTGAACCCGGATTGATGATGGACATGAACACCTCCTGAAACATCACTTAAACTCCAAGCAAGATAAAACACAAGCATTGGGATCAAACCTTGACTAATCATCAAGTTTGATCACCAATGTCACAAGCTTCACAACAGATTAAACCAGACATTATCAAGTTCTAATCTTTGCAATCAACCTCTCTAAGCACAAGCAAAATCATTTCAGATTCAAGACAAGCTACTTAAGCATTTTAAAACTCCTTAATCTGCATCTGACATGAATCTAGATGCATCCATTTAAGGCAGCAACAAGGATGATAATATGCAATAACCCTAATCAGTCTCTAACTCATGAATGCAATCAGTTTACACAATCAAATACACAATCATTTAGAGCTGGGATTAAGCATCAATATCACCACACAACATCAGTCTCAATGCAACAACCTTAGGCGATTTCATTTCATGACAGAAAACATGTTTAGACATACTACTAACTCCCTATCAAGCTTCACTAGAATCAGGTTAAGCATTTTCTCAAACACCAAGAAAGTCTCTCTAAGCATCCTGGGACAGATTCTAAATCCATTTCAGTTGATGTAGCAATTTTAAACATATCCTCAGGTTATTCATCTCAATAGAACACACAACCAGTCATTATCACACTCAATATCATGAAGGGACAGTAATACCTTACAACCAAGGAACCAGATTGATTCCTTGAACCTCCAATGGCTTAAAGGTCATGACTTTACTGAATCTGAGAGTCTGGATCCTCGCCTGATCCTCTTTTGATACCATCCAAATCCCTTCTTCTTCCTTTTTTCTTTCTAGGGTTCTTCTTGCCTTGTGCATCAAGCTTCACCATGGGAGTGTACGGATTAGGGTTTGGTCCATACACTTTTCGCCATATTTTTGCACAAACCCAAAATATCCTCATTTGGTCGAATGTAAAGTTTTCGGGTTGACCTCGTCCGTACAGTCCGTACGGCCGCACGGTACGGACACCCTAACTTTGCACATCGACCAAATGACTCCAAACTTCACCCAAGTCTTCTTCCTTCATTATAAACCCTTCCTGGACGTCTTTCTAGCTCAGCATTGTCTTCTGGACCTTCCTTAGTTCATGACAGAACTTCCACAATGGTTTGGTCTTTCTTTGCTCATAACCTTTAGTGATCAGATTATCACTTCAAGTTTAACACTCCCCCTCGAGCTTGACTCTATAGATCCTGAGTCAAGTTTGGAACCCTGAAGTCACTCCTCATTAAAAACCTTATCAAAGAAAACCCTCCTTAGGGATAAAACCTTGATATGGAAAAGAGTAAGCTCCTTCAAGGCCTAGGGATTGTCCATTGAGTTCTTTGTGTCTCAACTAGTGTGGTGGACACAAAGAACTCTGGATCATGGCCTAACTGGTGCAGCAATGATGACCCGGTTTGGGTCCTTGATCATCTTCTTTGAGGCTCAAGCCATGGTACTCTTCAACTCAGCCTGATCTTGGTCTCTCCCCTTTTCACCTATCCTCCTGATAGGTTCAAGTGCTCGGACTCACCAGATCTTCCTTGATAGAGTAACCAGTACCTGATACATCATTCCACAAGTGTATCAGTCCTCAAGAGATAGACCTAACATGAATGTATATAAAGATAAGTTCAGGTTTACTCCCTTGTCTAAATGGTGAAGAGTGACTTGCTTTAACCAGCCACTTGAATCCCTCATTGCTTGAACTCTCTCGGATCATTGAAGCTCTTCAACAACTATATATACAAAAACGTTTGTATACATACTATATATACAAACCTTATTATGTATACAAACCCTATTTTGTATTTTGTATTTTGTATTTTGTATTTTGTATTTTGTATTTTGTATTTTGTATTTTGTATTTTGTATTTTGTACTAACCTTAGTGATAATAAATATACATAAAATACAAAAAAGGGTTTGTATACATACTATATATACAAAAACATCCCACACTACTATAACTGTATATTAATAAACTACTTTTAAAACGACCATAAATTTATAGTTTATGTTTACAATCTAAATTTTAAAGTTTAGTTTTATATAAATGATATACAGTCAATTACTTTTTTGATCAAATGTAGACACACATATATATATATATATATATATAAATATTAAATTCAAAATGAAAATAATGAGTAATACCCTAAGATAATCCTAAAAAAATTTTGGTCACCAAAATAACATTTAAGGAAGAAAATGACCAAAATAACCTTTATTAGAGGGTGTAAATTTACATTTATACCCCTTGGGTTAACTAATCTAGACTTAGGGTTTAGAGTTATGGGGTGGAGTTTTGGGAGTGAGGTTTAAAATTGAAAAAAAAATATATTAATTTTTAAAAAATAAAAAAGTATAGTTTGGTCTTTTTTGTTCTTGAAAGTTATTTTGTAATAAAAACTTCAAAAATGGTTATTTGAGAGATTAGCCCAAAAATAATTGTCATAAATTTTGTTACGTCCCATAAATGTAAACTACATATTTTTTAACAATATGATTATAAATTCATACATTTTCAACCTACGTTTATTAAATATTTAATTATGCGCAAGACGCAGATTATTACCTAGTTCAAAGTATTCTTAATCTTATACGCCCAAATGTAAATCATATAAACTTCTCACCACATTTTATATTATTTGTTTCTTTTTAAAATTCAAACACTTCAAAAAAAATATATTTAATATCATTAAAATCAACGCAATTCGAGGAATGAGACCTTACAACTTACAACTTCCAACACACCGGAAAATGGTACAACTAGGATACATATAACTTGGCAAATCGAAAACCACATATTCAAGCAAAAAAAAACAGGCCATGGGAAAGAAGACCTCGGAGAGCATGCTCCCTCCTCCGCCATTGAACAAAAAACTTCAGTTTTCCAAAACAATTATGAGCCGAAGTGTCCATTAAAAACAAGATCTGTTTCCGAAACCCATCAAGAAAGCCTCTTGCAGTGTCATGCGGCCATAAAATGCTGGTTACTAGATGAACCGACTCCAAAAACCTAACTGAACTGTTTGTAGAAAATTTGTCGCCTCAAAGTCAGAGATAGTGCATGCTCCTCCACTCTTCAAACGGAGACAAGAAGCAGAGCGTTCCGCCTATCCAAACGCTAGATCCGTCGACACCGATGACAATGTGTGGGTAAAGGTTTATATTAATGCATGCAATCTATCAAATTAAGCCTACGAAATACTCTTATAAAGAGTGGTCTAATTGTAGTACTTAAGGATCGAATTCACAGAGAGAGAGGGCACACAATAAATTTTTGAGTTCTAAAGGTTAAGCTAGCCAACCTATAAATAGGAGGTTTGTATGAGGGTTTTATTCCGAAAATGAAATTATCTAAATAAGTTAAGTGATTCAAATAAGGAAAAGATAGATCTAGGGTTTCAGGAAAGTGAATTATAATGGATAAGATGCAAGGAATTATAAATATTCAAGGACCTTAATCACAATCCGATCCCCTCTCATTCCAACTCTCATATGCGAACAGAGGAGTCGACTGCTGATTGACTGCGAAAGCGTAGTGACGATCGATGGTTATTGAAAAAGAAGTTCGTCCGCTAGGTTAATTAAACCAGCTCTCGCATGTATCTAACAACCCAACTCAAGGAAATCAATTCAGGCAAAGAACCTACTCTAGTAGTTGTCTATGTCCTAGGTTCAGAGTTCTAGTTAGCTACTCTAGAACACAAGCATTAAACACAATTCCAAAGATGGTTATCTCTTCATCCTAGCAATCCTATTTTTGGGCTAATTCATTAATACCATAGTGAACCCTAAATCTAACAAGAGAATTACTCAGACATAATCATAGAAAGCATAATAAACTGAATAATAAAATGCATATAATAGATAATGGGGTTCCAATACAAATCTCTGAAGGAGTTCAGATCTTCTCCACAAAACTACTAAGAAAACTAAAAGCTGTAAATAATACTATGCTATGAAGTCTCTTTGTGTCTTTGCCTAAACAATGGCAAAACCTTTATAAACTAGGTCAAAACTCGTTCAGGGGCATTCTTGTAAATTTCTTGACTTGGGCTTGAAGTCGCTGCGAGTAGACCGTCGATCGACATCAAGTGTTCACCGTCGATCGTTGGTCAGGCTTGACTTCGACTCTAACTTAGATGACTGTGAACAGCTACTGAATATCTTCTCTCAATGCTCTAGCAAATTCCATTATCTCCATAACGCTCCAAAACGTACCTTGACCTGAAATGACGCTAAAACACAACATAGATATACATAGCAGACTCCAAATAGGGTCCAAATGATAGTTTTAAACTGGTAAATAACAAGGTATATCAACTTACCTAGACTTAACCTTTTGTTTATCCTTAGGTAAAATAAAGTTAGCCTGTGAAAGAGGTTTGAAAAACGGGGACTCACATAATATATAAGCATGACTATCACCCTACTATATCGCAACCACATCGAATAATGCTAATCGAAGAGAGACTTTATATCCTTATCCTAGTTTAACAACCAAATCCATTATATCAACAACTCAACAAATAGTAATTTGACTCACCCCTCTACTGATATCATTTCTTTGCATAAAATAAAGTGCAGGCTTTACCTTGGGAGTATCGATCAAAGGACACATGGACACAACTCATGGAAACATGCATGTATAGTTGTAAAGCCTTTCTTGATCCATCTCTTTCCTCTTTTCTCTCCAAATCTTTTAAGTCTCAAATTTAATGATGCTGATACAGTCCATCTTGCCATCTCATTTTCGATTTTTTTTTGAATACAAAGTTGTAGGCGAATAATGGGTTCATCGGTAATGTACATACCCCCTCCTCCAACAATGTGTAACCATTCCTTTGAATTAGAATAGTGGGATCATCGGTAATGTACCTACCCCTATGCATCTCAGGAAATCATCTCAATCTTTTCTATTATAGATCACGTAGAGAAAGAGAGAAAGAAAATCAGAAATAACAGACTAGTACCTTACAAACTTGGAGAAGAAATATTGTTTGTTTATATATTTGTATATATAATATTGCTTGTTTATATATTTGTATATATTTGAAATTGTTCATATTGTATTATTGTTTGAGCTATTAGAGAAGAATAATTATGTAATATTCAACTGGATCATATAAATACTATATTATCTTATATTTATGTTGAAATAAGAAAATTGTAACAATTTAATATGGTTGTCAAATGACCACAATTTTTATGTTTGTATATAACATATTTAAATTAACTGGAAACATCTTTAAAATAGTAAATATAAAATATAAGTATTATAACAACTTGTGAGAAATATATATATATATATATATATATATATAAATGTATATGTATATTACATATTTACGTTAACGATTATTTTTTAAATGAATATGTTTAACCGTATATATTGAAATATTTTGGCCATAACTATTGATTTAATGATATATTTATGAAATTTTATATAAATTTTTTATACAATTAAATTATTTTGGGCCTTATGTTAATGAAATTACTAAAAAAATATTAGTGAAAGAACACTACTATCTTTGTTTCCAAACAATTTTTTTTTTTTAAACTGCTATTCATGTTTCCAAACAAAATCTTTTTTTTTTAAAAAACTGCTATTCATGTTCCCAAACAATACAAAAGATAATATAGTTTTAATAAGGTAAATATCTAACTTATATGGTCCATAAATTATATAATACACTAACAAACTTGAAACAGTCCAAAAGTTAAATGACAACTTTTAATGGTAGATAAATTTAGGAATCTATTTTAATAAAGTAGATTAGATTTTGACCCGCGCTTTCAAAGCGCAGAATTATTTTTGACACAAACTAAATTATATGAAATAAATTTGCATTTTTGATTATGTATCTACATTTAAATGTTACAAATGAAGCGTTATATCTAGTGTTTCGGGTCACGACCCAGACCCGCGGTTAAACTGACTAACTGATAACTTTATATGGAGTCCAGTTTGTTTTTTTCTTTAAACTCGTTATTTAAATTTTTTATAAAAATCCGCAAAATACGCTAAAATTTGGGACCCGGTTACTATATCTACCTATGGGTGGCCACTATGTAATTCAATTTGACTTAAATTTTCATATTTAAAGTATTCTAATTTATGAATGTTTAGATGAATGGTGGATATATATTGTGAATGTTATGCTCTTATTTTACAAAAGTTAGTCAAACTAATTTATCATTTTGTTGTAAGCGTAATGGATAAATATTCGAGAGGATACATACTAAATTAGAAATAGATACATGAATGTGAGATGGATTTTGACCCGCATTGTAAGCGTAATGGTTCAATATTCGAGAGGATACATACTAAATTAGAAATAGATACATGAATATGAGGGGGATTTGGACCCGCACTTTAATGTTTCTTACTAGATTTTGATCAAATGTTAATATTTATTATTAGATTTTCACCCGCATTTTAATGTTTCTTATTAGATTTTGATGAAATATTAATGTTTATTGTTAGATTTTGACCCGTACTTTTAAAAGCAAGATGAATTTTTATTCAAATATTTATTTTCCAACCCGTATTCCAACGGTATATATAATTTAAATGTGATCTTATATATAGTTACTAAATTTTCATCAAAGTTTATAGATTTGCAATCTAATTTTTTAAATTATTCTGTTTACATTTCAATAAGGGTAATATTTTGAATATATTAGGTTAGACGAAAATTAAATACCAAATATTTATGTTATAATTATATACATAAAATTATACATATATAATACATGTATATATATATGTGTGTGTGTGTGTGGGTTTGGTAACTTGGGGTTTAGGGTTATGCGTCCACTTCCACATATGCATATATATGAAGGGATTATACTTTAAGAAATCAATATAATATGGACTTCACGCTCTATACATGTAAACATATAAACCTATGCTATTAAACTTATCTCACTGATATGTAACTGTATATTAATATTATGCAATCGTTGGTGATAAATATTTTTAGGCTTTACCACTAATAAATCTATGAACCATAACTTTTTCAAAACCTATAAAACATATAGAAGTCAACAGGTGACCGGAGTTTAATTTAGAGTACAAAAAATGATATAGTTTTAGAATGCATAGTATGTGATCGTGTTATATTAGTATCACTTGATCGTGTGTTAAATGAAGATAGGAATGAGTAGATTATATTAGTTTCATACTAATTGATTACCATCTCTATTTAATAGAGCTCTTTCGACAAATAAATTGGTTTCATATTAATTGATCATTTTCCTTTTTTTCTTTATGTGAAGAAAAATATTAATATAAATGATAGGCGATTTTTGGGGTAGTTTAGGTGGTCTATTTTCGTTTCCTATATTACCCTTAATGAATTATTGTATTATAGACAAATCTGATGGCACAAAAAATAATATACCAGGAAATAATAGGGGTAATTTCATAAAAAGGGTTCCAGTTTTAATAGTATTGATTAGTGGGAATGACATTGATTTTAAGAATATTTTGTGGAACAATAAGAGTTGACATTGATTGTTGGTTCCAATCGGTTACTTTCAAAGTAAATAATACTCCATCTGTTTCATTAAGAAAGATATTTTTTTTAAAAAAATTGTTTCACAAAATATTTTTTTTGTGTTTTCTTTAAAAATATTGTGAATTTAAAAAAAAAATAGTTTTCTTGAGTTATTATTGATTAAAATTATTGAAAACTGAAAATTACAGAAAATATACATTTATTATAACGATTTAATGTGTACTCTTAATTTGTTTGAAATATAAAAAAATCTATCTTAATAAAACAGAAGAAATATTAAATAATTGTAATTAATTAATTAATTTAGTAGCATACACTTGTTATTATGAAAGTGAACTGAAGGTTAATTTTAAATTGTACTTCAACTTTAAGAGATTAGATAGATGACGTTAGGCTATTAAATTAGTGGGAATGACATTGATTTTAGGAATATTTTGTGGAACAATAAGAGTTGACTTTGATTGTTGGTTCCAATCGGTTACTTTCAAAGTAAATAATATTTCATCCGTTTCACTAAGAAATATATTTTAGAAAAATATTTGTGTCAAAAAAATAATTTATTTTGTGTTTTCTATAAAAATATTGTGAATTTCAAAAAAATTAATTGACACTTTTGAGTTATTGATTGAAATTATTGAAAACTGAAAACGATACATTTATTATAGCGATTTAATGTGTTTTTTAATTTGTGTGAAAACGCCAAAAAATCTATTTTAATGAAACATAGAAAATATTAGATAATTCTATTTAATTAATTAATTCGGCGGCATTCACTTGTAATTATAAATGTGAACAGGGTTAATTCTAAATTGTACTTCAATTTTAATAGATTAAAATAAACTAGATTAGATATATTAGATGTTCAGCTTGACATCATATATATACAACCTAAACACAACGTATTCCTAAGAAAATTGGAAGTTTATCTAATATAAGGAGAGTTATCATAAATTTTGATGATAAAAATATTCCGTGATAATAAATAGGATTCCTAATTGGCTAATACACGTACATTGATATCCCTTTTACAAGAAATTTGTATGCACAAGAACGCATTTAGAAACCTGAGAGTGAGAGGGTAAACTAATGTTGCAAGATTCTTTGTACGATCTAACTTTTCCCCATCTAAGTTTCATTGATAAATTTAGCATCACGAAGAGGTTTGGTTAGTTAAATTCAAGCTAACAAGAGAGGATTATAATTGAGTATCCAAATGTTACACTTACTAAGTCAGTCCTCATGGACTTGCACACTTTTTTGGACTTGAAAAGAACAAAAGAAAAGGGAGTATTACATATCCGGTTTGAGATTATTTCAATGGCCAGTTAAACCATATATGCACAAGGAATCGATCAGAATCTGAATGACATGAAGTGACTTAAATACCCTTTGAACCGGGGACATCGATCCACTCGAGCTGTAGCTCAACCTCTCCAGATTCTACGTTATGGAGCCTAATGAACATATTTTGAACAAGCTTGCCTTGGTTCCACACAATGTGGCTCTCTTCTGACAGACAGTTTTGTCTGTTCGGCTGTATCTTAGTTATTATAGTTCCATTGGGAAGTCCTCCTTGGATCTTATGGCGAAACTTAATGGTTTCAAGATATGGAGCAATGCTAAACTCTGCTTCTCCCATCTTATCATCCGCAGAGAGTATGTCTTTGTCGTAAACCGTCTGCGTCATAAACAAGAATGTTTCATTTCTCTAGTGGACCTAGCTTACCCCATTTTAACGGTCAATCGAAAAGGAACGTAATTAAGGATCACTTACAAGTTTAACTGGGAGATTTGGATCAGTCACAGAAAGAGTCAAATCATCGTCCCACTCTGGGTTTACACTTTGTTTGACCACATGGGTTTTCAGCTTCTGTATCAAGTAAACAAAATTTTAAAAGATTTGGGATTAACTCATTAAGTAAAAGAAATCAATTATATTGTATCATAAGGCTTTATCAGGAAAACATAATATGTGAAAGAATATATATCACACACACATCATTATTCAATTCTTTCCAAATCACATGGTACAAGGACTACAAATATGACCACAATATTAAGTTTTCCTTTTTGCACAGGAAAGAAACTCACAAGCCTTCTCCATTTTACTCATCAATTTTTTAAATCAATACTAGCAAGAAAAATATCCAATGTTTAACGGCTAACTTTGATTAGATTAGGACATAAGAAACCATTAATCCACAACTCTTCAAACCTATACTTTAAAAGGTAAAGTTAAAGAATAAAAAAACACTTGATATCAAGATCATGGCATCAAATCCTATTAGGACATCGTTATCCTTGACTGACTTTCCAAATGCCTTGAAAATAAATTTAATTTATTTTTTATTTTCTAATAAACTAACCACAAAATATGAAACATTTTTGAGTTTCTTAGGCTGCAACTAGATTTTTGATTTTTGGAATGGAATGATGTGGAATGACTTATTTCATTAATTCTAAAATTTATTCGCCATTTAACATGAATAGAATCTAATACTCATTCCATCAATTCCACAAACATTCCAAAAAATTACAAAGAAAAACATCATTAACTATTCCTCTACAAATTTTTTTTATGAATGATTAGAATGAAATCTATTCTATTTTTGTTGTATTCCATTCATATTATTTCATTTATTTCTATTCCATTTATTGTACCAGTAACCTTATATACTCCATTTCCTACTATATTGTTATTTTCAATTTTTTTTATTAATTAGAGACTCGGTGTAGAGACCCCATGAAGATGGCCTAAACACCTTCTAATCTCAGTTCTCGGTGAGATTATGTTGGAGATATATAGCATCAAGAACTGAAGATGGCCTCAATACCTTTTAGAGATATATAACATCAAGAATCAGTGATCCACTGTCAAATATCGAAAGACCCAACTGAGATTTCACTACATATATTCTTTTTAATTAACAAACACTTCTGCTTCGAACAGAGTCTGACAAAGATGCTAAAACTAAAATTCAAAGAGGCCAAGAAACAATTATTTTTACCTTGTTTCCGAAATGAAACACGATATAAGGATCGCTGCTTGCGATATCTCTAATAGCGAGATTCACACCTCTCTTCACATGAATTCTGAGAAGACCCAATAGATTCTCCATTGTTTCTTTTTTCTTCTTTCTTGAACTTTCGAGTGAGTACGAAACTGTGATGAGGTTTTGTAGTTTTATACAAAACCAAAGAGAGACTAGTCTCATTTGGTATGCAAATCGACAAAATTATTATATTATTTATTATTGACTTAAACAAAGTAAACAAAAAAAATTGAGCATTATTTCTTCTATATATATATATTAAAAAGAACTTTTTTTGATAAATGAGCTCATATTACTAAGGTGACGTGTCAACTTCACAATGATTTAAATTTTAGAGAGTTGACGTTGACACAATGAGTTAAATTTTAAAGTGTTGACGTGTAGTTTCAAAAAAGTTTCTCAACCCCAATTTACATAATTAACAAAACTCATTTTCAAATTTGACATCTCAGGGTCAGTACATAAAAGGAGTTTTGGTATCTAACTATTAGCTTGTGATAGCAATAAAATCGCTTGACATCAAAGTTTTTGTTAACCTTTTAAACGTCACTAGAGCTTGACCTATGCACCCCCGCGGGATTAAGTCTTATTTTTTTAAAATTGTTTGATAACATTTTTAAACATATAGATATAGGTTATTTATATATATTTAAGTTTCTACAAACCTACCTGGATCCAGAAGAATCAGACGTGATTCCCGTCTAAAAAATTATAATATACGAATAGAGTTCTTGTACTAATTGAACAATTTTATAAAACATGTTAAATTATTATGGTTTACAAGTAAAATAAATGTCATCGAATTATTATGGTAAAAACAACTAATGAATTATTTTGAAAGAGTGAAGAAAAGAATGTAAAAGATAGAATAAAACATTTAAGAATATGTAAGTTTTATTTTGTACTTTATAATAAATGTTATCAAATTATCTGAAAATAATCGATTAATTAAGTAGTTAAGATGTGTGAAACTATAGAAAGAAAAATGGTTAAAGCTTATGTTAATGAAATTACTAGAAGGATACTATACCATTTCATAGTGTTATATATGTTTTCAAATAATTCTTATTTATAATGTTATCTATGTTTCCAAACAATTCTCAAATGTATTTCAGTTTTAAAAATATTGATGGTTATAATAAAGCAAATTCTCTCATTAAGAAGTGGCTTTCGGAGCTCTCTCAACGTCTCTGTGAGAATTGCAGGCTCAAGTAGCAACCAACCTCAAACGTACGAAGACAGACAAAAAGCTAGTGATGGAAGAGACGGAGAAAGCAGTTACAACAAAATCTGAATTGTGACGGAGATCCTGCGACGGGTTCGACCATGCAACTTAGTCGATATTAAAAAACATGTTGCCAAGAGAAATGAATTACACGATGTATACGTATGCGGATGAGCAAACATATATAAAGAGAATGAATTAAACGTATGTATCCATGGTTGTGAGCATATAGCAAAACAAACCTTCAAGTGTCGGATTCATGTTGACGATGATAGTCATGTTGACGTATGCATGCATGCATGGTTGTTTAGATGTACGTTACTTCTTCTTTACAAGTTATAAAACTTAGACATATTAAGAAGTTCATAATAATGGGCCGATGAATGTTTGGATGTTTACTATTATAAGAGAATTATACAAAATTGTACATAGATATGTAAAACGTTTAACGGTTAAACGTTTTACATACGTCACTAAGGTTTGTATAATTTTACATATTTATGTACAATATATTGTTATTATTACAACCTTATTATGTTACTATTGAAAGTTTTATAGAGCTATGGTTGTGTAAATGAGAGGAACCCCAGTGGGGAAGAAGATATCTTGTCTTGGTCGAAATGAGAGCGAGAGTGATGAGAGAGAGAGAGAAAACCAGAGATTTAGAAATTTAGAGAGACTAGAGAGATTAAAGAGAGATTAAGACATTAATGAAGAAGAAAGGGGAAAACCTCCATTCAACTTACTATTCAACTGAAATTACATGGTTTAAATAAAGAAATGACAATACATTAGGGTTTATAAGGAATTCAACAAGCATGTGAAGTAAAGGGAAGAAGGGAGCCTCTTTTTGAATTGTGTGGCTGAGAGTCTTCACATGCTTGGTCAGTCTGTCACTTGCTGAGCGTCCAAGAGGTTAACTTGGCTAAGAATGAGCCACCAATGCTCATGAACCAGTCCACAGATCAGTCTAGGTTCATAGTCCAACGTGCTCTTCCTTTACAGCCTGGATAAGACCAAACCTTATCCTTAGGCAAGAGCATCACGCCTGATCCTCTTTTGATACCATCCAGAACCCTTCTTCTTCCTTTCTTCTTTCTAGGGT
The DNA here is from genome assembly GCA_905132765.1 of Moricandia arvensis. NCBI lineage: Eukaryota > Viridiplantae > Streptophyta > Magnoliopsida > Brassicales > Brassicaceae > Moricandia > Moricandia arvensis. The sequence continues at coordinate 130,499 of CAJHQP010001018.1, forward strand.
TCTTCTTGCCTTGTGCATCAAGCAATGATCGACATCTATTCCGCACTCATCATACTTCTCTTGGCCTCTTCATAAACCCAGTTTGGGTCCTTGATCATCTTCTTTGAGGCTAAATCCATGGTACTCTTCAACTCAGCCTGATCTTGGTCTCTCCCCTTTTCACCTATCCTCCAGATAGGTTCAAGTGCTCGGACTCACCAGATCTTCCTTGATAGAGTAACCAGTACCTGATACATCATTCCACAAGTCTATCAATCCTCAAGAGATAAACCTAACATGAATGTATATAAAGATAAGTTCAGGTTTACTCCCTTTTCTAAATGGTGAGGAGTGGCTTGCTTTACCCAGCCACTTGAATCCCTCACTGCATGAACTCTCTCGGATCATTGAAGCTCTTCAACACTCCCCCTCAAGCTTGAGACCTCTTAAAGGAAAATCTTGGACGGTTTGATGCTTTATGATCCGGACTGAACAAACCATTGCAACATTCCTTCATCACTCGCCAACTTGATGGACCGCTGGTTGATCCCTCAGCTATCTCTTCAACCAACTCACACTAGAAGCCGCATTGATAGAGTAGCCTTCTTCATAGACAACCAAGACTGCTCTGAACAATCTCTTGACTAGGCATGCCACTGCCTAGACCCGGTTGGCTCCTTCTTCAGTTTGCTTGCAATGGTAAGGAGGAACACAGGTCACTGTGCCTAGGATATTCATGTAGCTCACTTAACTCCCCTCCTCAAGCTTGGATTGAGTCTAGGTCCAAGCTTAAAGTGAGCAGTAAAAAGCTTTAAGATCAGGAATGCAACATCCCAAGGACTTCACATACAACCACTGATTACCCCTTCCTTTCAGCACCAGTGCCTTAAGGTCACCAGTCTCCTCAAGACTTAGGTGATGACCTCGCCTTGTGTGTCCACCCACACACACCAGCAACCAGTACTCTCCATTGCTCTAACGGTGGGTACTGCCTTCCTCTTGAACCCGGATTGAGGATGGACATGAACACTTCCTGAAACATCACTTAAACTCCAAGCAAGATAAGACACAAGCATTGGGATCAAACCTTGACTAATCATCAAGTTTGATCACCAATGTCACAAGCTTCACAACAGATTAAACCAAACATTATAAAGTTCTAATCTTTGCAATCAACCTCTCTAAGCACAAGCAAAATAATTTCAGATTCAAGACAAGCTACTTAAGCATTTTAAAACTCCTTAATCTGCACCTGACATGAATCTAGATGCATCCATTTAAGGCAGCAACAAGGATGATAATATGCAATAACCCTAATCAGTCTCTAACTCATGAATGCAATCAGTTTACACAATCAAATACACAATCATTTAGAGCTGGGATTAAGCATCAATATCACCACACAACATCAGTCTCAATGCAACAACCTTAGGCGATTTCATTTCATGACAGAAAGCAGGTTTAGACATACTACTAACTCCCTATCAAGCTTCACTAGAATCAGGTTAAGCGTTTTCTCAAACACCAAGAAAGTCTCTTTAAGCATCCTGGGACATATTCTAAATCCATTTCAGTTGATTTAGCAATTTTAAACATATCCTCAGGTTATTCAACTCAATAGAACACACAACCAGTCATTATCACACTCAATATCATGAAGGGACAGTAATACCTTACAGCCAAGGAACCAGATTGATTCCTTGAACCTCCAATGGCTTAAAGGTCATGACTTTATTGAATCTGAGAGTCTGGATCCTCGCCTGATCCTCTTTTGATACCATCCAGATCCCTTCTTCTTCCTTTTTTCTTCCTTTTTTCTTTCTAGAGTTCTTCTTGCCTTGTGCATCAAGCTTCACCATGGGAGTGTACGGATTAGGGTTTGGTCCGTACACTTTTCGCCATATTTTTGCACAAACCCAAAATATCCTCATTCGGTCGAATGTAAAGTTTTCGGGTTGACCTCGTCCGTACGGTCCGTACAGTCCGTACGGCCGCATGGTACGGACACCCTAACTTTGTACATTGACCAAATGACTCCAAACTTCACCCAAGTCTTCTTCCTTCATTATAAACCCTTCCTGGACGTCTTTCTAGCTCAGCATTGTCTTCTGGACCTTCCTTAGTTCATGACAGAACTTCCACAATGGTTTGGTCTTTCTTTACTCATAACCTTTAGTGATCAGATTATCACTTCAAGTTTAAGACTCCCCCTCGAGCTTGACTCTATAGATCCTGAGTCAAGTTTGGAACCCTGAAGTCACTCCTCATTAAAAACCTTATCAAAGAAAACCCTCCTTAGGGATAAAACCTTGATATGGAAAAGAGTAAGCTCCTTCAAGGCCTAGGGATTGTCCATTGAGTTCTTTGTGTCTCAACCAGTGTGGTGGACACAAAGAACTCTGGATCATGGCCTAACTGGTGCAGCAATGATGACCCGGTTTGGGTCCTTGATCATCTTCTTTGAGGCTCAAGCCATGGTACTCTTCAACTCAGCCTGATCTTGGTCTCTCCCCTTTTCACCTATCCTCCTGATAGGTTCAAGTGCTCGGACTCACCAGATCTTACTTGATAGAGTAACCAATACCTGATACATCATTCCACAAGTGTATCAGTCCTCAAGAGATAAACCTAACATGAATGTATATAAAGATAAGTTCAGGTTTACTCCCTTGTCTAAATGGTGAAGAGCGACTTGCTTTAACCAGCCACTTGAATCCCTCATTGCTTGAACTCTCTCGGATCATTGAAGCTTTTCAACAACTATATATACAAAAACGTTTGTATACATACTATATATACAAACCTTATTATGTATACAAACCCTATTTTGTATTTTGTATTTTGTATTTTGTATTTTGTATTTTGTATTTTGTACTAACCTTAGTGATAATAATTATACATAAAATACAAATAGGGTTTGTATACATAGTATATATACAAAAACATCCCACACTACTATAACTGTATATTAATAAACTACTTTTAAAACGACCATAAATTTATAATTTATGTTTACAATCTAAATTTTAAAGTTTAGTTTTATATATATGATATACAATCAATTACTTTTTTGATCAAATGTAGACATATATATATATAAATATTAACCTCAAAATGAAAATAATGAGTAATACCTTAAGATAATCCTAAAAAAGTTTTTGTCACCAAAATAACATTTAAGGAAGAAAATGACCAAAATAACCTTTATTAGAAGGTGTAAATTTACATTTATACCCATTGGATTAACTAATCTAGACTTAGGGTTTAGAGTTATGGGGTGGAGTTTTGGGAGTGAGGTTTAAAATTGAAAAAAAATAAAAATATTAACTTTTAAAAAATAAAAAAATCTAGTTTGGTCTTTTTTGTTCTTGAAAGTTATTTTGTGATAAAAACTTCAAAAATGGTTATTGAGAGATTTGCCCGAAAATAATTGTCATAAATTTGTTACGTCCCATAAATGTAAACTACATATTTTTTAACAATATGATTATAAATTCATACATTTTCAACCTATGTTTATTAAATATTTAATTATGCGCAAGACGCAGATTATTACCTAGTTTAAAGTATTCTTAATCTTATACGCCCAAATGTAAATCATATAAACTTCTCACCACGTTTTATATTATTTGTTTCTTTTTAAAATTCAAACAACTTTTAAAAAATATATTTAATATCATTAAAATCAACGCAATTCGAGGAATGAGACCTTACAACTTACAACTTCCAACACACCGGAAAATGGTACAACTAGGATACATATAACTTGGCAAATCGAAAACCACATATTCAAGCAAAAAAAACAGGCCATGGGAAAGAAGACCTCGGAAAGCATGCTCCCTCCTCTGCCACTGAACAAAAAACTTCAGTTTTCCAAAAAATTTATGAGCCGAAGTGTCCATTAAAAACAAGATCTGTTTCCGAAACCCATCAAGAAAGCCTCTTGCAGTGTCATACGGCCATAAAATGCTGGTTACTAGATGAACCGACTCCAAAAACCTAACTGAACTGTTTGTAGAAAATTTGTCGCCTCAAAGTCAGAGATAGTGCATGCTCCTCCACTCTTCAAACGGAGACAAGAAGCAGAGCATTCCGCCTATCCAAACGCTAGATCCGTCGACACCGATGGCAGTGTGTGGGTAAAGGTTTATATTAATGCATGCAATCTATCAAATTAAGCCTACGAAATACTCTTATAAAGAGTGGTCTAATTGTAATACTTAGGGATCGAATCCACAGAGTGAGAGGGCACACAATAAATTTTTGAGTTCTAAAGGTTAAGCTAGCCAACCTATAAATAGGAGGTTTGTATGAGGGTTTTATTCCGAAAATGAAATTATCTAAATAAGTTAAGTGATTCAAATAAGGAAAAGATAGATCTAGGGTTTCAGGAAAGTGAATTATAATGGATAAGATGCAAGGAATTATAAATATTCAAGGACCTTAATCACAATCCGATCCCCTCTCATTCCAACTCTCATATGCGAACAGAGGAGTCGACTGCTGATTGACTGCGAAAGCCTAGTGACGATCGATGGTTATTGAAAAAGAAGTTCGTCCGCTAGGTTAATTAAACCAGCTCTCGCATGTATCTAACAACCCAACTCAAGGAAATCAATTCAGGCAAAGAACCTACTCTAGTAGTTGTCTATGTCCTAGGTTCAGAGTTCTAGTTAGCTACTCTAGAACACAAGCATTAAACACAATTCCAAAGATGGTTATCTCTTCATCCTAGCAATCCTATTTTTGGGCTAATTCATTAATACCATAGTGAACCCTAAATCTAACAAGAGAATTACTCAGACATAATCATAGAAAGCATAATAAACTGAATAATAAAATGCATATAATAGATAATGGGGTTCCAATACAAATCTCTGAAGGAGTTCAGATCTTCTCCACAAAACTACTAAGAAAACTAAAAGCTGTAAATAATACTATGCTATGAAGTCTCTTTGTGTCTTTGCCTAAACAATGGCAAAACCTTTATAAACTAGGTCAAAACTCGTTCAGGGGCATTCTTGTAAATTTCTTGACTTGGGCTTGAAGTCGCTGCGAGTAGACCGTCGATCGACATCAAGTGTTCACCGTCGATCGTTGGTCAGGCTTGACTTCGACTCTAACTTAGATGACTGTGAACAGCTACTGAATATCTTCTCTCAATGCTCTAGCAAATTCCATTATCTCCATAACGCTCCAAAACGTACCTTGACCTGAAATGACGCTAAAACACAACATAGATATACATAGCAGACTCCAAATAGGGTCCAAATGATAGTTTTAAACTGGTAAATAACAAGGTATATCAACTTACCTAGACTTAACCTTTTGTTTATCCTCAGGTAAAATAAAGTTAGCCTGTGAAAGAGGTTTGAAAAACGGGGACTCACATAATATATAAGCATGACTATCACCCTACTATATCGCAACCACATCGAATAATGCTAATCGAAGAGAGACTTTATATCCTTATCCTAGTTTAACAACCAAATCCATTATATCAACAACTCAACAAATAGTAATTTGACTCACCCCTCTACTGATATCATTTCTTTGCATAAAATAAAGTGCAGGCTTTACCTTGGGAGTATCGATCAAAGGACACATGGACACAACTCATGGAAACATGCATGTATAGTTGTAAAGCCTTTCTTGATCCATCTCTTTCCTCTTTTCTCTCCAAATCTTTTAAGTCTCAAATTTAATGGACAATGATGCTGATACAGTCCATCTTGCCATCTCATTTTCGATTTTTTTTTTGAATACAAAGTTGTAGGCGAATAATGGGTTCATCGGTAATGTACATACCCCCTCCTCCAACAATGTGTGACCATTCCTTTGAATTAGAATAGTGGTATCATCGGTAATGTACCTACCCCTATGCATCTCAGGAAATCATCTCAATCTTTTCTATTATAGATCACGTAGAGAAAGAGAGAAAGTAAATCAGAAATAACAGACTAGTACCTTACAAACTTGGAGAA